>OZ010608.1:16058480-16073480 GCA_963932145.1 Acanthosepion lycidas | reverse complement strand
ACTAAGATTATGCAGCTCCGTTTACAACATAGAAAAAGAAAACTATCAGCCCTAATAATAAGAGTAATTAATTAAGAGCAAATTAATTTAATTAAGGAATTAACTTAATTGCATTAAACTTTGTACAAAGATAACGAAGTATGAGAAAAATGGTAGTCAGAGAGGACTGAACATTTACGGAAAAGTTCGTTTACGAAACTCTGGAGTCGATGTAAGGATATCCTTAAATGATTGATAACAGAAGCCATTGGTTTATACCAATGGCTGCCCATACTTCATAATTCTCCACTTCACTCTCTCGTGGTTATGTGTGACGTCATGAGATGCGGTGCGATTTTCGCTTCTAGCGTCTTATATGCACGTGTTTATCGTTGCTTAGAAATCATCTATGTAAACAATGACATACTATCCTCACTGGCTTGCCCGTATATTGTTTAATATGTTGTAATTGACATCTTTGATAATGGCTTATGTAAGCCGAAAGCTTAGATTCTATTAAAAAAATATGGATCGATATTGTGAATTTATTTCTTCGTTCAACGATAATGTTATTAAACTTATCAGATGTTATGAAAAGAATTTACACAAAATAAATAGACAACACTTGTCTATATTATTTAATGAATCGTATATATATATATATATATATATATATATATATATATATATATATATATATATTAAACAGTAAAAATTATATTCCTCTTCGGACTATTGTCCACATCTTTGTCGGCATATTTATTACAACGTTTTGGCCGTTGTACGCTCCGGCCTTCTTCAGGTGTTTGTAATGTCGAACTGAACCCTCTATTTCGCTCACTGGAGTAGACTGTTCTAGTTCCATGTGCCATCTTTAATGGATGTCCGTTATCAGTCATCTCCTGTTAATTTCCCTATGAAAATTCTCCACCGCCTTAGCCGGGAATTGAACTCACCCACGGAAACATGGCACAGTGGATAAATGCGTTAGTTATATCCAGTGACAGGACCCAAAGACTGTGAGTTCGACATTCCAACCACCTGAAGAAGGCCGGAGCATACAACGGCCGAAACGTTGTAATAAATATGGCGACAAATAGAAGCACAATATTCCGAATAAAGTAAATAGTGTACATAATACCTCATCTCCGAAATATAGAGAGATACTGAAAGGCCGAAACGTTGTGATAAATATGGCGACAAAGATGAGGACAATAGTCCGAATAATGTAAATAGTGTACATAATACCTCATCTCAGAAATATAGACAGATACTTAAAGGCCGAAACATTGTAATAAATATGGCGACAAAGAGGAGGACAATAGTGAGAATAATGTAAATAGTGTACATAATACCTCATCTCAGAAATATAGACAGATACTGAAAGGCCGAAACATTGTAATAAATATGGCGACAAAGATGAGGACAATAGTCAGAATAATGTAAATAGTGTACATAATACCTCATCTCAGAAATATAGACAGATACTGAAAGGCCGAAACATTGTAATAAATATGGCGACAAAGATGAGGACAATAGTCAAAATAATAAAAATAGTGTACATAATACCTCATCTCAGAAATATAGACAGATACTGAAAGGCCGAAACATTGTAATAAATATAGCAACAAAGATGAGGACAATAGTCAGAATAATGTAAATAGTGTACATAATACCTCATCTCAGAAATATAGACAGATACTGAAAGGCCGAAACATTGTAATAAATATGGCGACAAAGATGAGGACAATAGTCAGAATAATGTAAATAGTGTACATAATACCTCATCTCAGAAATATAGACAGATACTGAAAGGCCGAAACATTGTAATAAATATGCCGACAAAGATGAGGACAATAGTCAGAATAATAAAAATAGTGTACATAATACCTCATCTCAGAAATATAGACAGATACTGAAAGGCCGAAACATTGTAATAAATATAGCGACAAAGATGAGGACAATAGTCAGAATAATAAAAATAGTGTACATAATACCTCATCTCAGAAATATAGACAGATACTGAAAGGCCGAAACATTGTAATAAATATAGCGACAAAGATGAGGACAATAGTCAGAATAATGTAAATAGTGTACATAACACCTCATCTCAGAAATATAGACAGATACTGAAAGGCCGAAATATTGTAATAAATATGGCGACAAAGATGAGGACAATAGTCAGAATAATGTAAATAGTGTACATAATACCTCATCTCAGAAATATAGACAGATACTGAAAGGCCGAAACATTGTAATAAATATAGCGACAAAGATGAGGACAATAGTCAGAATAATTGAAATAGTGTACATAACACATCATCTCAGAAATATAGACAGATACTGAAAGGCCGAAATATTGTAATAAATATGGCGACAAAGATGAGGACAATAGTCAGAATAATGTAAATAGTGTACATAATACCTCATCTCAGAAATATAGACAGATACTGAAAGGCCGAAATATTGTAATAAATATAGCGACAAAGATGAGGACAATAGTCAGAATAATGTAAATAGTGTACATAATACCTCATCTCAGAAATATAGACAGATACTGAAAGGCCGAAACATTGTAATAAATATAGCGACAAAGATGAGGACAATAGTCCGAATAATGTAAATAGTGTACATAATACCTCATCTCAGAAATATAGACAGATACTGAAAGGCCGAAACATTGTAATAAATATGGCGACAAAGATGAGGACAATAGTCAGAATAATGTAAATAGTGTACATAATACCTCATCTCAGAAATATAGACAGATACTGAAAGGCCGAAACATTGTAATAAATATAGCGACAAAGATGAGGACAATAGTCAGAATAATGTAAATAGTGTACATAATACCTCATCTCAGAAATATAGACAGATACTGAAAGGCCGAAACATTGTAATAAATATAGCGACAAAGATGAGGACAATAGTCAGAATAATGTAAATAGTATACATAACACCTCATCTCAGAAATATAGACAGATACTGAAAGGCCGAAACATTGTAATAAATATAGCGACAAAGATGAGGACAATAGTCAGAATAATGTAAATAGTGTACATAATACCTCATCTCAGAAATATAGACAGATACTGAAAGGCCGAAACATTGTAATAAATATAGCGACAAAGATGAGGACAATAGTCAGAATAATGTAAATAGTGTACATAATACCTCATCTCAGAAATATAGACAGATACTGAAAGGCCGAAACATTGTAATAAATATAGCGACAAAGATGAGGACAATAGTCAGAATAATGTAAATAGTGTACATAATACCTCATCTCAGAAATATAGACAGATACTGAAAGGCCGAAACATTGTAATAAATATAGCGACAAAGATGAGGACAATAGTCAGAATAATGTAAATAGTGTACATAATACCTCATCTCAGAAATATAGACAGATACTGAAAGGAAGGCCGAAACATTGTATTAAATATAGCGACAAAGATGAGGACAATAGTCAGAATAATGTAAATAGTGTACATAATACCTTATCTCAGAAATATAGACAGATACTGAAAGGCCGAAACATTGTAATAAATATAGCGACAAAGATGAGGACAATAGTCAGAATAATGTAAATAGTGTACATAATACCTCATCTCAGAAATATAGACAGATACTGAAAGGCCGAAACATTGTAATAAATATAGCGACAAAGATGAGGACAATAGTCAGAATAATGTAAATAGTGTACATAACACCTCATCTCAGAAATATAGACAGATACTGAAAGGCCTAAACATTGTAATAAATATAGCGACAAAGATGAGGACAATAGTCAGAATAATGTAAATAGTGTACATAATACCTCATCTCAGAAATATAGACAGATACTGAAAGGCCGAAACATTGTAATAAATATAGCGACAAAGATGAGGACAATAGTCAGAATAATGTAAATAGTGTACATAATACCTCATCTCAGAAATATAGACAGATACTGAAAGGCCGAAACATTGTAATAAATATAGCGACAAAGATGAGGACAATAGTCAGAATAATGTAAATAGTGTACATAATACCTCATCTCAGAAATATAGACAGATACTGAAAGGCCGAAACATTGTAATAAATATAGCGACAAAGATGAGGACAATAGTCCGAATAATGTAAATAATGTACATAATACCTCATGTCAGAAATATAGACAGATACTGAAAGGCCGAAACATTGTAATAAATATAGCGACAAAGATGAGGACAATAGTCAGAATAATGTAAATAGTGTACATAATACCTCATCTCAGAAATATAGACAGATACTGAAAGGCCGAAACATTGTAATAAATATAGCGACAAAGATGAGGACAATAGTCAGAATAATGTAAATAGTGTACATAATACCTCATCTCAGAAATATAGACAGATACTGAAAGGCCGAAACATTGTAATAAATATAGCGACAAAGATGAGGACAATAGTCAGAATAATGTAAATAGTGTACATAATACCTCATCTCAGAAATATAGACAGATACTGAAAGGCCGAAACATTGTAATAAATATAGCGACAACGATGAGGACAATAGTCCGAATAATGTAAATAATGTACATAATACCTCATCTCAGAAATATAGACAGATACTGAAAGGCCGAAACATTGTAATAAATATAGCGACAAAGATGAGGACAATAGTCAGAATAATGTAAATAGTGTACATAATACCTCATCTCAGAAATATAGACAGATACTGAAAGGCCGAAACATTGTAATAAATATAGCGAAAAAGATGAGGACAATAGTCAGAATAATGTAAATAGTGTACATAATACCTCATCTCAGAAATATAGACAGATACTGAAAGGCCGAAACATTGTAATAAATATAGCGACAAAGATGAGGACAATAGTCCGAATAATGTAAATAGTGTACATAATACCTCATCTCAGAAATATAGACAGATACTGAAAGGCCGAAACATTGTAATAAATATAGCGACAAAGATGAGGACAATAGTCCGAATAATGTAAATAGTGTACATAATACCTCATCTCAGAAATATAGACAGATACTGAAAGGCCGAAACATTGTAATAAATATGGCGACAAAGATGAGGACAATAGTCCGAATAATGTAAATAGTGTACATAATACCTCATCTCAGAAATATAGACAGATACTGAAAGGCCGAAACATTGTAATAAATATAGCGACAAAGATGAGGACAATAGTCCGAATAATGTAAATAGTGTACATAATACCTCATCTCAGAAATATAGACAGATACTGAAAGGCCGAAACATTGTAATAAATATGCCGACAAAGATGAGGACAATAGTCCGAATAATGTAAATAGTGTACATAATACCTCATCTCAGAAATATAGACAGATACTGAAAGGCCGAAACATTGTAATAAATATAGCGACAAAGATGAGGACAATAGTCAGAATAATGTAAATAGTGTACATAATACCTCATCTCAGAAATATAGACAGATGCTGAAAGGCCGAAACATTGTAATAAATATAGCGACAAAGATGAGGACAATAGTCAGAATAATGTAAGTAGTGTACATAATACCTCATCTCAGAAATATAGACAGATACTGAAAGGCCGAAACATTGTAATAAATATGGCGACAAAGATGAGGACAATAGTCCGAATAATGTAAATAGTGTACATAATACCTCATCTCAGAAATATAGACTGATACTGAAAGGCCGAAACATTGTAATAAATATAGCGACAAAGATGAGGACAAAAGTCAGAATAATGTAAATAGTGTACATAACACCTCATCTCAGAAATATAGACAGATACTGAAAGGCCGAAACATTGTAATAAATATAGCGACAAAGATGAGGACAATAGTCAGAATAATGAAAATAGTGTACATAATACCTCATCTCAGAAATATAGACAGACACTGAAAGGCCGAAACATTGTAATAAATATAGCGACAAAGATGAGGACAATAGTCCGAATAATGTAAATAGTGTACATAATACCTCATCTCAGAAATATAGACAGATACTGAAAGGCCGAAACATTGTAATAAATATAGCGACAAAGATGAGGACAATAGTCAGAATAATGTAAATAGTGTACATAATACCTCATCTCAGAAATATAGACAGATACTGAAAGGCCGAAATATTGTAATAAATATAGCGACAAAGATGAGGACAATAGTCAGAATAATGTAAATAGTGTACGTAATACCTCATCTCAGAAATATAGACAGATACTGAAAGGCCGAAACATTGTAATAAATATGGCGACAAAGATGAGGACAATAGTCAAAATAATAAAAATAGTGTACATAATACCTCATCTCAGAAATATAGACAGATACTGAAAGGCCGAAACATTGTAATAAATATAGCGACAAAGATGAGGACAATAGTCAGAATAATGTAAATAGTGTACATAATACCTCATCTCAGAAATATAGACAGATACTGAAAGGCCGAAACATTGTAATAAATATGGCGACAAAGATGAGGACAATAGTCAGAATAATGTAAATAGTGTACATAATACCTCATCTCAGAAATATAGACAGATACTGAAAGGCCGAAACATTGTAATAAATATGCCGACAAAGATGAGGACAATAGTCAGAATAATAAAAATAGTGTACATAATACCTCATCTCAGAAATATAGACAGATACTGAAAGGCCGAAACATTGTAATAAATATAGCGACAAAGATGAGGACAATAGTCAGAATAATAAAAATAGTGTACATAATACCTCATCTCAGAAATATAGACAGATACTGAAAGGCCGAAACATTGTAATAAATATAGCGACAAAGATGAGGACAATAGTCAGAATAATGTAAATAGTGTACATAACACCTCATCTCAGAAATATAGACAGATACTGAAAGGCCGAAATATTGTAATAAATATGGCGACAAAGATGAGGACAATAGTCAGAATAATGTAAATAGTGTACATAATACCTCATCTCAGAAATATAGACAGATACTGAAAGGCCGAAACATTGTAATAAATATAGCGACAAAGATGAGGACAATAGTCAGAATAATTGAAATAGTGTACATAACACCTCATCTCAGAAATATAGACAGATACTGAAAGGCCGAAATATTGTAATAAATATGGCGCAAAGATGAGGACAATAGTCAGAATAATGTAAATAGTGTACATAATACCTCATCTCAGAAATATAGACAGATACTGAAAGGCCGAAATATTGTAATAAATATAGCGACAAAGATGAGGACAATAGTCAGAATAATGTAAATAGTGTACATAATACCTCATCTCAGAAATATAGACAGATACTGAAAGGCCGAAACATTGTAATAAATATAGCGACAAAGATGAGGACAATAGTCAGAATAATGTAAATAGTGTACATAATACCTCATCTCAGAAATATAGACAGATACTGAAAGGCCGAAACATTGTAATAAATATAGCGACAAAGATGAGGACAATAGTCAGAATAATGTAAATAGTGTACATAACACCTCATCTCAGAAATATAGACAGATACTGAAAGGCCGAAATATTGTAATAAATATGGCGACAAAGATGAGGACAATAGTCAGAATAATGTAAATAGTGTACATAATACCTCATCTCAGAAATATAGACAGATACTGAAAGGCCGAAATATTGTAATAGATATAGCGACAAAGATGAGGACAATAGTCAGAATAATGTAAATAGTGTACATAATACCTCATCTCAGAAATATAGACAGATACTGAAAGGCCGAAACATTGTAATAAATATAGCGATAAAGATGAGGACAATAGTCAGAATAATGTAAATAGTGTACATAATACCTCATCTCAGAAATATAGACAGATACTGAAAGGCCGAAACATTGTAATAAATATAGGGACAAAGATGAGGACAATAGTCAGAATAATGTAAATAGTGTACATAACACCTCATCTCAGAAATATAGACAGATACTGAAAGGCCGAAACATTGTAATAAATATGGCGACAAAGATGAGGACAATAGTCAGAATAATGTAAATAGTGTACATAATACCTCATCACAGAAATATAGACAGATACAGAAAGGCCGAAACATTGTAATAAATATAGCGACAAAGATGAGGACAATAGTCAGAATAATGTAAATAGTGTACATAATACCTCATCTCAGAAATATAGACAGATACTGAAAGGCCGAAACATTGTAATAAATATAGCGACAAAGATGAGGACAATAGTCAGAATAATGTAAATAGTGTACATAACACCTCATCTCAGAAATATAGACAGATACTGAAAGGCCGAAACATTGTAATAAATATAGCGACAAAGATGAGGACAATAGTCAGAATAATGTAAATAGTGTACATAATACCTCATCTCAGAAATATAGACAGATACTGAAAGGCCGAAACATTGTAATAAATATAGCGACAAATATGAGGACAATAGTCAGAATAATGTAAATAGTGTACATAATACCTCATCTCAGAAATATAGACAGATACTGAAAGGCCGAAACATTGTAATAAATATAGCGACAAAGATGAGGACAATAGTCAGAATAATGTAAATAGTGTACATAATACCTCATCTCAGAAATATAGACAGATACTGAAAGGCCGAAACATTGTAATAAATATAGCGACAAAGATGAGGACAATAGTCAGAATAATGTAAATAGTGTACATAATACCTCATCTCAGAAATATAGACAGATACTGAAAGGCCGAAACATTGTAATAAATATAGCGACAAAGATGAGGACAATAGTCAGAATAATGTAAATAGTGTACATAATACCTTATCTCAGAAATATAGACAGATACTGAAAGGCCGAAACATTGTAATAAATATAGCGACAAAGATGAGGACAATAGTCAGAATAATGTAAATAGTGTACATAATACCTCATCTCAGAAATATAGACAGATACTGAAAGGCCGAAACATTGTAATAAATATAGCGACAAAGATGAGGACAATAGTCAGAATAATGTAAATAGTGTACATAACACCTCATCTCAGAAATATAGACAGATACTGAAAGGCCTAAACATTGTAATAAATATAGCGACAAAGATGAGGACAATAGTCAGAATAATGTAAATAGTGTACATAATACCTCATCTCAGAAATATAGACAGATACTGAAAGGCCGAAACATTGTAATAAATATAGCGACAAAAATGAGGACAATAGTCAGAATAATGTAAATAGTGTACATAATACCTCATCTCAGAAATATAGACAGATACTGAAAGGCCGAAACATTGTAATAAATATAGCGACAAAGATGAGGACAATAGTCAGAATAATGTAAATAGTGTACATAATACCTCATCTCAGAAATATAGACAGATACTGAAAGGCCGAAACATTGTAATAAATATAGCGACAAAGATGAGGACAATAGTCCGAATAATGTAAATAATGTACATAATACCTCATCTCAGAAATATAGACAGATACTGAAAGGCCGAAACATTGTAATAAATATAGCGACAAAGATGAGGACAATAGTCAGAATAATGTAAATAGTGTACATAATACCTCATCTCAGAAATATAGACAGATACTGAAAGGCCGAAACATTGTAATAAATATAGCGACAAAGATGAGGACAATAGTCAGAATAATGTAAATAGTGTACATAATACCTCATCTCAGAAATATAGACAGATACTGAAAGGCCGAAACATTGTAATAAATATAGTTACAAAGATGAGGACAATAGTCCGAATAATGTAAATAGTGTACATAATACCTCATCTCAGAAATATAGACAGATACTGAAAGGCCGAAACATTGTAATAAATATAGCGACAAAGATGAGGACAATAGTCCGAATAATGTAAATAGTGTACATAATACCTCATCTCAGAAATATAGACAGATACTGAAAGGCCGAAACATTGTAATAAATATGGCGACAAAGATGAGGACAATAGTCCGAATAATGTAAATAGTGTACATAATACCTCATCTCAGAAATATAGACAGATACTGAAAGGCCGAAACATTGTAATAAATATAGCGACAAAGATGCGGACAATAGTCCGAATAATGTAAATAGTGTACATAATACCTCATCTCAGAAATATAGACAGATACTGAAAGGCCGAAACATTGTAATAAATATAGCGACAAAGATGAGGACAATAGTCAGAATAATGTAAATAGTGTACATAATACCTCATCTCAGAAATATAGACAGATACTGAAAGGCCGAAACATTGTAATAAATATGGCGACAAAGATGAGGACAATAGTCAGAATAATGTAAATAGTGTACATAATACCTCATCTCAGAAATATAGACAGATACTGAAAGGCCGAAACATTGTAATAAATATGGCGACAAAGATGAGGACAATAGTCCGAATAATGTAAATAGTGTACATAATACCTCATCCCAGAAATATAGACTGATACTGAAAGGCCGAAACATTGTAATAAATATAGCGACAAAGATGAGGACAATAGTCAGAATAATGTAAATAGTGTACATAACACCTCATCTCAGAAATATAGACAGATACTGAAAGGCCGAAACATTGTAATAAATATAGCGACAAAGATGAGGACAATAGTCAGAATAATGCAAATAGTGTACATAATACCTCATCTCAGAAATATAGACAGACACTGAAAGGCCGAAACATTGTAATAAATATAGCGACAAAGATGAGGACAATAGTCAGAATAATGTAAATAGTGTACATAATACCTCATCTCAGAAATATAGACAGATACTGAAAGGCCGAAATATTGTAATAAATATAGCGACAAAGATGAGGACAATAGTCAGAATAATGTAAATAGTGTACGTAATACCTCATCTCAGAAATATAGACAGATACTGAAAGGCCGAAACATTGTAATAAATATAGCGACAAAGATGAGGACAATAGTCAGAATAATGTAAATAGTGTACATAATACCTCATCTCAGAAATATAGACAGATACTGAAAGGCCGAAACATTGTAATAAATATAGCGACAAAGATGAGGACAATAGTCAGAATAATGTAAATAGTGTACGTAATACCTCATCTCAGAAATATAGACAGATACTGAAAGGCCGAAACATTGTAATAAATATAGCGACAAAGATGAGGACAATAGTCAGAATAATGTAAATAGTGTACATAATACCTCATCTCAGAAATATAGACAGATACTGAAAGGCCGAAACATTGTAATAAATATAGCGACAAAGATGAGGACAATAGTCAGAATAATGTAAATAGTGTACATAATACCTCATCTCAGAAATATAGACAGATACTGAAAGGCCGAAACATTGTAATAAATATAGCGACAAAGATGAGGACAATAGTCAGAATAATGTAAATAGTGTACATAATAAGTCATCTCAGAAATATAGACAGATACCGAAAGGCCGAAACATTGTAATAAATATAGCGACAAAGATGAGGACAATAGTCAGAATAATGTAAATAGTGTACATAATACCTCATCTCAGAAATATAGACAGATACTGAAAGGCCGAAACATTGTAATAAATATAGCGACAAAGATGAGGACAATAGTCAGAATAATGTAAATAGTGTACATAACACCTCATCTCAGAAATATAGACAGATACTGAAAGGCCGAAACATTGTAATAAATATAGCGACAAAGATGAGGACAATAGTCAGAATAATGTAAATAGTGTACATAATACCTCATCTCAGAAATATAGACAGATACTGAAAGGCCGAAACATTGTAATAAATATAGCGACAAAGATGAGGACAATAGTCAGAATAATGTAAATAGTGTACATAATACCTCATCTCAGAAATATAGACAGATACTGAAAGGCCGAAACATTGTAATAAATATAGCGACAAAGATGAGGACAATAGTCCGAATAATGTAAATAATGTACATAATACCTCATCTCAGAAATATAGACAGATACTGAAAGGCCGAAACATTGTAATAAATATAGCGACAAAGATGAGGACAATAGTCAGAATAATGTAAATAGTGTACATAATACCTCATCTCAGAAATATAGACAGATACTGAAAGGCCGAAACATTGTAATAAATATAGCGACAAAGATGAGGACAATAGTCAGAATAATGTAAATAGTGTACATAATACCTCATCTCAGAAATATAGACAGATACTGAAAGGCCGAAACTTTGTAATAAATATAGCGACAAAGATGAGGACAATAGTCCGAATAATGTAAATAGTGTACATAATACCTCATCTCAGAAATATAGACAGATACTGAAAGGCCGAAACATTGTAATAAATATAGCGACAAAGATGAGGACAATAGTCCGAATAATGTAAATAGTGTACATAATACCTCATCTCAGAAATATAGACAGATACTGAAAGGCCGAAACATTGTAATAAATATGGCGACAAAGATGAGGACAATAGTCCGAATAATGTAAATAGTGTACATAATACCTCATCTCAGAAATATAGACAGATACTGAAAGGCCGAAACATTGTAATAAATATAGCGACAAAGATGAGGACAATAGTCCGAATAATGTAAATAGTGTACATAATACCTCATCTCAGAAATATAGACAGATACTGAAAGGCCGAAACATTGTAATAAATATGGCGACAAAGATGAGGACAATAGTCCGAATAATGTAAATAGTGTACATAATACCTCATCTCAGAAATATAGACAGATACTGAAAGGCCGAAACATTGTAATAAATATAGCGACAAAGATGAGGACAATAGTCAGAATAATGTAAATAGTGTACATAATACCTCATCTCAGAAATATTGACAGATACTGAAAGGCCGAAACATTGTAATAAATATAGCGACAAAGATGAGGACAATAGTCAGAATAAGGTAAATAGTGTACATAATACCTCATCTCAGAAATATAGACAGATACTGAAAGGCCGAAACATTGTAATAAATATGGCGACAAATATGAGGACAATAGTCCGAATAATGTAAATAGTGTACATAATACCTCATCTCAGAAATATAGACTGATACTGAAAGGCCGAAACATTGTAATAAATATAGCGACAAAGATGAGGGCAATAGTCAGAATAATGTAAATAGTGTACATAACACCTCATCTCAGAAATATAGACAGATACTGAAAGGCCGAAACATTGTAATAAATATAGCGACAAAGATGAGGACAATAGTCAGAATAATGCAAATAGTGTACATAATACCTCATCTCAGAAATATAGACAGACACTGAAAGGCCGAAACATTGTAATAAATATAGCGACAAAGATGAGGACAATAGTCAGAATAATGTAAATAGTGTACATAATACCTCATCTCAGAAATATAGACAGATACTGAAAGGCCGAAATATTGTAATAAATATAGCGACAAAGATGAGGACAATAGTCAGAATAATGTAAATAGTGTACGTAATACCTCATCTCAGAAATATAGACAGATACTGAAAGGCCGAAACATTGTAATAAATATAGCGACAAAGATGAGGACAATAGTCAGAATAATGTAAATAGTGTACATAATACCTCATCTCAGAAATATAGACAGATACTGAAAGGCCGAAACATTGTAATAAATATAGCGACAAAGATGAGGACAATAGTCAGAATAATGTAAATAGTGTACATAACACCTCATCTCAGAAATATAGACAGATACTGAAAGGCCGAAACATTGTAATAAATATAGCGACAAAGATGAGGACAATAGTCAGAATAATGTAAATAGTGTACATAATAAGTCATCTCAGAAATATAGACAGATACTGAAAGGCCGAAACATTGTAATAAATATAGCGACAAAGATGAGGACAATAGTCAGAATAATGTAAATAGTGTACATAATACCTCATCTCAGAAATATAGACAGATACTGAAAGGGCGAAACATTGTAATAAATATGGCGACAAAGATGAGGACAATAGTCCGAATAATGTAAATAGTGTACATAATACCTCATCTCAGAAATATAGACAGATACTGAAAGGCCGAAACATTGTAATAAATATGGCGACAAAGACGAGGACAATAGTCCGAATAATGTAAATAGTGTACATAATACCTCATCTCAGAAATATAGACAGATACTGAAAGGCCGAAACATTGTAATAAATATGGCGACAAAGACGAGGACAATAGTCCGAATAATGTAAATAGTGTACATAATACCTCATCTCAGAAATATAGACAGGTATTTATATTCCTCTGTATTAATAAATACATTGAGCTCTTTTGTTGTATCAGTTTTAATATTTTATATTACTAGGATCCACTTGGATTATATGCCAACGGATGTTTTACTTTTACAATATATATATATATATATATATATATATATATATATATATATATATATATACAGAGAGAGAGAGAGACTGCATATTTTTCGCATATTTTGCATATTTAGGCATCATATTATATATATATATATATATATATATATATATATATATATATATATATATATATATATATATATATATAGGCATCTATTAACTCAATACGGTTTATATATGCTCTGTAATAAATACTTTGAGCTTTCTTTGTGGATCAGTTTTAATATTTATATTATTAGAATTCTCTTGGATTATTTACTCACGGATTTTTCCCTGAAATAGACACCATGTTTGGATTTTATACAGTGTGTATTACTTCCATCGACCTGTTCATTTGAGTATATATATATATATATATATATATATATATATATATATATATATATATATATATATATATATATATATATATATATATATATATATATATATATCGCGACAAATGGATTCAGCATGCCGAGTTCAAACAACATCGTTGTTTGTTGTGTTCAGTTTTGCTTAAAATTCTCTTGTGATGACCACGAACCCTTTCGTCTTTCCAATTTTTTTCCGCAGCTATATTTTAATTAACAAATAAGTTTTCTCACTTTGGATGGCTTCCAGTTTAGCAGAAACTTATACTTTCAATGAAAAAACTGGTTTTTCAGAAACCAGAACTTCTTTTGGTTAGAATAAAGGCAAGAGTATCAGGGACATACAGTGAGTAACCGATTTGATGTGTTCTTGCGAATAGAAGAACAAGAACAAGGTTACTGAAAGAAGA
>OZ010608.1:15990980-16053480 GCA_963932145.1 Acanthosepion lycidas | reverse complement strand
AAAAAAGATTGATTTTGGCAGGAAACCTAAAAAAAACCTTGCAAAAAGTAATTAAGTATAAAATTCTTAAGTGAAGAAATAATATTTTGAAAAGAAAATTAAAAACTGGATAAATGATAAGCTTAAAATTGAAAACATCTTTTTCGCTGTAATTTGATGTCTGTATTTTAATAGTGGTTGATATAATAATGGAATAGACGAAGTAATCAAATGTCCCTTTATAGACGAAATAATTGCGAACGTGTGTATGAATTAAAAAAGAGAAAAAAAAATCTAATATTATTTTATCTGGATAGTAATTATCATAAAGTTTTATTCCCCCCAAAAAATTCGATCATCTTTCATAAAGAAAATATAGACATTACATAAATATTTGACTCTATTACAGATACTTGTCTGAATTTACAGGGGGAGGCACGGTGGAGTAATGGATAGCAGTTCACATTGAGTAATCGGAGAGTCGAGTTCGAATTCCTGTCGAATCATTCACTTACGTGCTAAGCATGTCTCGTATGGCTCTCTGAATTTACACAGTGTGGCAGATCAGAATATCTTCAAATAATATAATGACGATAAAGAACATGGTACCAGTTTGAGATATTCCTTAAAAACATATGTAAGAACGAAAGAATTCTCTTATAAGGCATGTTCCAATCTGCTACATAAAACGAAAACCTAAAAATATTCACGATCTTTCCAGAGAAGTGGAAGCCTTGGGTAACATAAAACTAACAATATACACTATATATTGACGCCATATTTGGAATTAGAAACAACAACAATAATAATTATTATTATTACTATAGCAAGAAGAACAGTGCAAGCTCTGTGGGTGTTGAACAAACACAGATGTACCTGGGCGAGAGTCTGCAATAGGGATTGGCTAGCCGCCCTATTAGACGAGTATCCTCGAATACGTGTGACCAGTTATTTATTAAGAACAACAAAAAGAAAGTATAATGTTCAAACGATGTTATTTTGGAATTCATTTTATTAGCATATCTCTGCTTATAAAAGAATGTGATTAATTCTTCGATATCAACCAAGTAGTTTAAAGTAGTTTAAATAGTTTAAATATATGGGAATTGTTTTAACAGAGGATAGAAAACGTAAGCCCGAAATCTGAAGGCGAACTGGACTAGCTAAAGATGCCTTTCAAAAGCTAAGCAAAGTATTAAGAAACAGAAAAAAATATCATTAGAAACAAAGAGTGCTGAAGTGTTACGTAATATCAGTCCTCTGATATTCAGTGGATGCTGTAAGATTTACTCACAAATGAAGAGAAGACACAAAGATGTGATTCTACAGAAGGATGCTGAGAATGCCATTGAAGTAAATAACGAGGAAGTTTTAAAGAAAATGGAAAGAAAATGGTCACTTATATATTGACTCAGAACCAGACAGTTGACATTTCACATTATGAGACAAAATTTCTTTCACTGAATAAGAGAAGAACCCAACAAATGGATGACTAAGGATAATGACTTGCATCCTGTAGATTATACTGAAATGTTTGTGCAACCGAAAGAAGCTTCATTAGCACCGATGGAAGTTAATTTTATTCTCAAAAGATGTTATGCCATACATATGAAGCAATACTGCGAGAGATAAAAAAAAACTGTAGATAAAATAACATAGGCAGGGTTGCGCAGAGAACATCTGAGAAGTGAAACGAGTGCATATCAATGGCAGTCAAAAGCTATACCCTAAGAACAAACTGCATTTAAGTCAAGTTACAGCAAAATAGTAAATATAGACTGTATACGAAACAGACGAGAGAATTGATTTAATAAGCGGAGACACGAGATGAACTTGGAATACGAAGAGAAACATGTCTGGGCGGGAAAAGTGATCACCTTCGAATTGTCTAAATGTGTTGTATTTAAGAAAGCAAACCAAAGGTATCTGCTCAAACCAGAAGGTGCTCTGAAGAAAAAAATTCATGAAAATTCTTTTAACGTCCCAAGAGATCAATAATTCCGGATGAGAGACACGATCAATTTCTTGTAAAGAATAATATTCTTTTTCTAAAACCGAATCTCATTTTGCCAGCAGACGACAGTGGATAAATAAAAATGAATAGATAAAAAAATTAAATATATCTTGAAGAAGCGGAGACATTTTGAAAATTATTTATTTTAAGAAAACAAAAGATGTTCTTAAGCAGCCTGTTTTTCGATTAACACTTATCAAAGAGGATTGTTGTTAAATAGAAAAGATTAAACAATAAAACGAAATTATCAATAAGAAGTAAAAAAGAAAAAGCCGAGAACATAGTTAGAACTTGACAGTGAACTGAAACAATTGGTGTTCATGAGAATGACGCTCGTACCCATCATCATGGAAGAGCTTTGCAAAGAGGCTAAAAAATTCAGTAAGAATCGAAATCCTTCATGAGGCAAATTAAATTCTGAGTTCTGTATGACTTGTTGTCACTTAACCTTCAGTCGAAGCCGCTCTGTAAAAACTCAATGATTAGAAATAAAAATAAAGATAAAGGGGGGGGGAAATGAACCATTATTTTAAATTTGTTATCGGTGGCTTCAGCAAGAATCATTAAAGAAAGTACAGTTATTTTTTAGTGAAACGAAGAAAAACTAATTTGTCCTATTGTTAGAGCAACCAGTTCCATGTAAAACGAATTATGATTGTTCTCAATCTGTTGCTACAAATTAGACAACGTATAAAGTTAATGTGAAAAGAACATAAACAACGAGTTTACTATTATTATTGTTGCGTGAGAGAGAACTCATCCAAAGTGGCTGTGAGGTTATAAATATACGAAGCGCACTAAAAATAACATTACACCCAGTCAAGATAATGGTATACCACACACATGCATCACAGCCAAATGTGTGTGATATGCTTACAGCGATGCAGCTACGGAGCAGTTTAAAATATCATTCGATCAGTCGATCTCATATAGAGGGTGTTTCCATTTATTCAGATGTGTCTCCCATATTGTCTTGGCTGTCTTATCTTTGAAACGTTAAAATAATAATAATAATAATAATAATAATAATAATAATAATAAAATCAACTTGCTCAACTTCTGGTTATGATGTTGCCCCCAAAACTCCACATTAACCTTACGTCAGATAGTAGGCGACATGCAGAAGTAATTACTAAACATAATATTTACTATAGCCAATCATATGAACACCATGCATAGCGACAAATCTATTTAGAAATATCTAAATTATCAGTTGTATACAACCGTTTCCAGTGATTAGTGATGGAAAAAGTCGCTGCGTGATTGAATCCTGTTGGGTTTGTTAAAGATCATCCTGAATACTGTGGTTTGTCAATACAGAATCACTAACAAAAAACTGTACCAAATAACAGAAAGCATACTAGGAATCCCTCCGACGGGTCTATCGGAACCTTTTCAAATAAATCCGAGTGCTCCAATTACAACTGGAATTATTGGTGTCCTCATGTGCCACATTTTGGAGATTTCCATTTCAAGGTCCTTGTCTTCAAAGATACATTAGTGCCTGCAGGGGGTGTCATGTCAATAAGAAAACGCATTCTGTTTTTGTGGTCTTTGATCCCGATGTCTGGGTGATTGGCCTTGATTTTTCTGTCTGTGTGTATTGTAAAATCCGATAAGATTGTTACAGGTACTATGTCTGTAACCGGGCTTGTTTGGTGTTCATACTAATTTATTGCAGTTTCCTTCACGTAAAATTGCATATTTATCAGTGCAGATATTGGCCCACTCTATCATGCGGAGGTTAATAATCAATAGGTGCTTACACTGTGGAATCTGATACAAGATGGTCAATTGCTTCTGGATATTTATCCCAAAATCTGCATTATTTCCTTTGTATACACATTTCTTTTCGGGTCCCAACCAGAGACCTAAGATCAGAAATGACACCATGCCGTTTTCCACTTTCAGTTTTGTAAAAAAAAAAAACCATAAAAAAACAAGGGTACTTCCATTTTACATAGATAAAGCTTTGTAATGTGTGAGTTGTACTTGTGAGTAGAATTTGTTTGTATTTCTTTAAGGCTTGCTTTACAAGGGATCCCTTCAGTGAGTCTATCGTAACCTTGTCTAATAAATCCGTGGAGATTTCTATTTCAAGATCTTTGTATTTTCATTGTTTTTTGAAGATCTTCAAAGATACATTAGTGCCTGCAAGGAGTGTCATGTCAATAAGAAAACGCATTCTGTTTTTGTGATTC
This sequence comes from Acanthosepion lycidas, assembly GCA_963932145.1. NCBI lineage: Eukaryota > Metazoa > Mollusca > Cephalopoda > Sepiida > Sepiidae > Acanthosepion > Acanthosepion lycidas. The sequence goes on along the minus strand of OZ010608.1, from coordinate 16,049,286 downwards.
CGATGTCTGGGCGATTAGCTTTGATTGTTTTGTCTGTGTGTATTGTAAAGTCCTATAAAATTGTTACAAGTTGCATATTTCCCAGTGCAGATACTGGCCCATTCTATCCTGCTGAGGTTAATATTCATTGGGCGCTAACACCGAGCATCTTGATACAAGATGGTCAATTGTTTCTAATTATTATTATTATTATTATTATTATTATTATTATTATTATTATTATTATTATTATTATTACGAATAAATATCTAGTGACATTGCAATCAATTCTCTTCAACATTTCAAAACACACGTCAGTTTTATTGACAACTTCAGGCATATGGTTTCATTTTCGTTATATTTTCAGTTTTCAGTTCTTTCTTACATTTATGCTCAGCTTTCCAATAATGATGGGTTCATTCTTTCTTCCATGAATAAGCTCTCTATATCTATGGTTATTCCGTTTTCTCTTCACTCTTTTCTCCTTTTCGAGAGATAATTAAACTGATTATTCCCTCAAATCTTAATTTTTATTTGAATTCTATAATTGCAAGTTATTTGTTGTTGTCTTTTGCAGACAATGTTTCCATAATTCCATGTTAAGTAGTTGACTAGCTTTTCTTGTTTTCACGTTCTCCTTTGACCGTCACTAGAGTTGTACATTTTTATTTTGAATCCTAATCCAGTGTCTTTCTTAGTTTTCACTCGAGATCAAGTGATAGCAAGACTTCGATATACTCAATCATTTCGAATATTCTGGATGACTTATGCTCCTGTTCCTGGACTGTAAATTTGATGTAAACAGAATCGTTTAAAAATATATCCTTTTCTTTTATCATCATCCTATAGTTCGATGGTCACCATCTTGGAAAATGAACTTATTCTTATTTACGTCTATCAGATCCAGTTTACTTGTTTGGATGATGGGGAAAGTCTGTAGACGAATGTTCCAGACTATTTGATTCTTTTAATTTTCAGCGGCAGCCGTTAGTTTAACCGTTTGTTTAGATAGATTAGAAATCACCCAATGTATCGCTGTCATTATTTTTATCCAGTTTTGATATTCTTTTTCAACCACCACGCGGTGCCTACCTTCACCATAGGATTTAAAGTCAAATATTTTTTTCTGCACAAACGCTATTTATTTTCACGTTTTGCTAATTTTCACGCTGTTATATTTGATCCTCTGTAAGCGATGGCTATGAAAGCACGCTGGTTCTGATAATGGTTTCCCTCAAGACTCTGGAATGCTGAGGCTGGAGACCGAATTCTGACTGTTAAAAAAACAAACGTCTACTCAAACACGTGTATCCTTTGAAAGTAGTGTTTAAAGTAATAAAAAACAAAGTCTGAATACGTCATGTATCTATGTATGTCTCTCTCGGTCTATATATATATATATATATATATATATATATATATACATATATATATATATATAAATATAAATATAAAAGTGAACATAGAAGTCAACACTTAGAGGCGACAGTCTGTTTCATGCTATATGCAATCGTCAGGCCTGATGATGGCATATAGAATGAAACAGACTGTTGCCTCTAAGTGTTGACTTCTATGTTCACTTTTATATTTACACACACTCTATCTCTGATATTGAGCACTTTATTCCATAAATATAGCACACCTTAAGACTATATTTCTTTATATATATATATATATATATATATATATATATATATATAGGGGTTGATAAATAAAACGACCAGATATAAGTAAGCGTATACGCGCGTGCTGGTGTGCATATTCGGGCAAGCAGATAAATAGTCATCAAATTTATACATGAGTCTTAAACATAATATTGCTCGATGCGGTTAGACAGCAAAGATGTATATTAATTAGTACATATACCGGTACTTACGTGTTGGTGTGCGCACCAACACGTAGGTACTAGTATATGTACTAATTAATATATATATATATATATATATATATATATATATATATATATATATATATATATATATATATGTGTGTGTGTGTGTGTGTGTGTGTGTGTGTGTGTAAATGATTAAATGCCCATGTGAAATATAATTACAGTTAAAGACAGATTTATTTCAATAAAGGGTTAATACAATCTTAATTCGATCTACAAAATAGTGGCATAACACACACACACATACACTCACTCACACACAGATATACACACAAACACACACACACACATAAAAAATAACCATTTTGTTTCAACACACCTGGTGTCTTATCAAGTGATGATGTGACATTCAACATCATCACTTTGTAAAACACCAGAGGTGTTGAAACAAAATGGCTATTTTTGTAGTGGTCTTATAACATAATTATGTTATAATTTTAGAATATATATATATATATATATATATATATATATATATATATATATATATGCTTCGTTGAATAATCTAGCGATATTATGTCTATTTTATTTTAATCCTCTCAAATTCACGGATCATTTTCTTAGTGCTTTTACAAAACTGATTAAGAAAGACGCCTTAGTTATGGTTATTTCTTTTATGTTCCCATGCACTTTCACTCTCATCTAATATCATCCTCAGGATGAATTACTAAGATAAAAATTAAAGTCATTGATAGTTGTGAATTTGTTTGCAAATGCGCATGAAACGCTTTCCGTTATAATCAATTTAAAAATTAACGTTATAACAGTGAGGTAAACACCGAGTTCAGACAGCCTATTTCATGCCTTAACACAATCTTCAGGACTAAAAAACTCTGAGGTATGTTACTTGAAACACACATATATTCAATCATTTCATCATATATATATATATATATCGTCCTGACGATTGCGTCTAGCATGAAACAGCCTGTATCCTCTGAGTGTTGACTTCAGTGTTCACTTTTATATTTACATATGCTCTATCTCTGTCATTGAGCACTTTATCTCATGAATATACCACACCTTAAAACTATATTTCATTATATATATATTTCTTCATATATATATATATATATATATATATATATATGTGTGTGTGTGTGTGCGTGTGTGTGTGTGTGTGTGCGTTTGTATGGATTAATTGTAAGGCCAATTTGAGAAATTAGGACTGAGAACAACTTTTTTTCATTAAATTGAGTCATATTTGACGCTTATTTGTATCTTAGTGTATATATATATATATATTAATAATCAAAAAAATCCTTTTACTTCATATGGGGAATAGGCTATTTCGGCAAACGACGAAAGCGATCGTCTGTCTTTTCGACCCCAGAATGGAATGAAGTTCACGTCTGTAAGGTTAGAGAAAGCAGGAAATAGTAGTTAAATGTGAGGAATTGGTATTGGAGGCTAAAGGGTCAGCCTAAACATTAACTTGCCGAAAGCACCAGACACTTTTCACTGTTTCAGTTGGACGCTAGGCACGAGACCGTGTTTAAGGAGGGTGGTAGATATTTAACTTAAAGGAGAGAAGTTTTATAAAGGAAATCGCAGAATGTTAATCTTATGACGACAAATGGGGAGTATTAGAAGAAAACACAAATTTTTGACTTAAATTTAAAAGAAGAAATTAAGAATATACCCCAAAAATAAATTTTTAAAAATATATAAAGAGACGTGGGGAATAAACGGAAGGAGAGTTAGGGAGATATTCTAAGTAGAGGAAAGTTTATTAATCATATTTAATATAGTATCACAGTTTTTAGGGTGTAGGGGAATAACTAAGGTAGCCTAATAAGGTAAAATTCCACTATGGGAATTAGATTTTTTTTTATGACGACATTTGAAGAGTTAGATGGAATGGGAATAGGGGAGTGATTTTGGTTAGCTAATTCAAGCAAAATACATTATGGAAATTTGAATTTGTTTTTATGTCGACATTTGAATACTAATTCGTTCCTCTGATTCAATAGTTTGCTTTCAATATTGTATTTTATTATTTTAATTTTTTCTTCTAAGCATAAATCTCGCCGATCTCTAAAACTGTTCCGAGTTTTTTCAGAACCTATAATTTTCTAATCTGTGGGTTTAAATTTTAGTCCTTCAATTCCCATAATTTTTTTTGGAAATTTTGGAAATTGAAGGATGTAGTAGATGCTCCGTTTATTCATTAAATGCATTGCAACTTTCGTTCCCACTTAGGAGGAGCAACTGTTGTTATATTCGACATGATTTTACAGACTCGGCAACGAAGGACATTTGCCATTCAAGCAAGGTCTGAACAGTGTCTTTACGCGAAATTCTTCACGTCATAGACTCTCGAAATTATAATATTTGCTTAGTTTCGTATCCAAATGTAAATAAAGTAATTTCTAAGGAATTAATGGATTTTTTTTTATTTATCCTAAAGAGTGGACGCAGGTTTGAATCCTGCAGAAGGGCCTATATTTTCCTTTAATAAGATTTCCCAAATATTCCGCACGGCAGATGAAAATAAATAAATATGGCCTTTAATAAATAAACGGAGCGTCTACTCAAATATGCGTAGCCACTAAAATAAAATTTAAAGTGATAATATATATATATATATATATATATATATATATATATATATATATATATATATATATATATAACAAAGTCGAGGCAGGAACAAACTAAAACCATCAAATTGTTAAATAACTAGAGAGTAAAAGACAACCCATATTAGAGAATGAGCTGTGCTCCTCACAATTTTCTACTTATTCTCTGTTTTGCATATGGCGCGATTCAAAAGATGTCGACGCGGAACATACTGTTGAAAATGGTGTTTCTCACATTTAACGCATCCTTGGAAAACAACTTTGATATCAATAAAGGCATCTCTCTTATCAGACTTTATATTACTTGGATCCACTTGAATTATATAACAACATATTTGTTACTTTTGCTATATATACATATGTATATATATATTTTCACACACACACACACACACACACACGCACGCACACACACACACACACACACACATATATATATATATATATATATATATATATATATATATATGAAAATATATAGAAAATAGGAAAGAACGGGTTAGGTTAGTAATCCTAATAGTATTTTAGTTATTATTTTAAAAAAAATAGTGCTCGATACAAAACTAGAGCATAAATATAATTATTTATTTAAAAATATGATTCCAACACGCTACATAAGAAGTCTCATGTTTCAAAAACAAGAGCCGAAAACTTCAATATAATTATTAGAATTAAATTGAGTTAAAGTGAGCTCTGTTTCATCTTCAAGCGAAATTTTAATTATTTTGAAGTTTTCGGCTCTTGTTTTTGAAACATGAGACTTCTTATGTAGCGTGTTGGAATCATATTTTTAAATATATAATTATATATATATATATAATTATTAGTAGTAGTACCATTTTAAATGCGCAGTACTTATTGAAATGTGTTCAATATCAGTGATAGAGTTAACATGTATGGATATGAGTTTGTGAAAATGGGTTTGCTGTCATCAGACAAACTCTCTCTCTCTCTCTCTCTATATATATATATATATATATATATATATATATATAAAGTGAGAGTGAGTGATAGTGAAAGAAAGAGTGTGACAAAGAAAGAAGGGAAAACGAAAGCGTGGTTGCCAGACAAATATAAAAAGACAGATGTGGAAGTTTGTGAAAATGTAGTTTCTTTTTAGGGAAGTATCATTATCAAAAATTATAATCAAAGAAAAAAATATTAAGAGAGAGAATTCCAAAAAAAATAACAAAGCATGAGTCAAAGAAGCAAACACTTATCTGACCAATAAATGCTCAAAGAATAACATCATATATATTGCATAACATAACTCGAACAAAGACATGACGGGTGTCTTGGTTGGGCGTTAGGAAAGAAAACTTCTTGTATAGCGTCTGAAGCAAATGAAAAAACAAATGTGAGTTCTCAGAGAAAGTGGGGAAGAATGATAAAAATGGCAGGAATACAAAAATAATAAATAAAATAATAAAACTTTTCAAGGAAATAAAGTAAATACAATAAATTTTCTCATTTTTTTGCCAAATTTTGATGGAAGAAAAATATTCTTCCAATGATGATGTAATTAAGAAATACAAAAATAATTCTTTACAAAACAGAACTTGAAAAAAAAATCTCGTGGCGCGAAATAAAGAAACAAAAATAGAGAAAAAAAAATGTTTTCTATGACAATTTTTAATAGAAACGGAGGTAAATATAATAAAACTGATTAGTTGTTGCTTCTAGCTCGTCTTTTATATATGTCTCTGCAGGATGTAGTCGATCGATCATGTCTCTCCCCAACTTCCTATCCACTAACTAATATTTAATTCCTTATTATCTCTCGTAGTCCATGTTTTGGCATAAGTTGTTAACACACGCTACTCGCTGTTTTCCTTTGTTTCTCTTGTCTTAAATAGGTCCCCAAATTATCAAATTCTCCAAATCTCCCTTCCTCATAATGTGCCTCACCAATTCTCTCTCACCGATATAAGTATTTTTTTTTCTATTTTCACTGTTCAGACTGTTGTTCTGATATTTATTGCCATACTTACGATATTTCGCCCTTCTTCTGGTGGAATTTCGAACCGAACCCTTGATTTAATCAACGTTATCCAAAACTGACATCACCCAAAAAGGTGTAAGTTCAATACCTGACCACAGAAGACGGGAAAAAAACTTGGAGGGTTGAATTAAAAGGGAAATTAAATGAAACAGAGATATCTAGAAAAGGCATGGAATTAGAACAATATACCCTCGTGGACTAAATAAAGGGTCGAAATTTCAAGAAATATCAACTGAAGAAGGCGTAGTGTACAACTCCGTCGTGAATATGGCAATAAAGATGAGGACAACAATGCGTACAATGTAAATAGTGTAAATATTTAGAATACCACATCTCATAAATATAGACAGATCCTGAAGAAGGCTGGAGCGTGCAACGGCTGATACGTCGTGAATATGGCAGTAAACATGAAGACAACAATGCAAATAATATAAACTGTAAATAGTTAGAATAGCACATCTCAGAAATATAGACAGAACCTGAAGAAGGCTGGAGCGTTGAACGGTTGAAACGTCGTGAATATGGCAATAAAGATGAGGACAACCATGGGAAAAATGTAAATAGTTAGAATAGCACATCTCAGAAATATAGACAGATCCTGAAGAAGACTGGAGCGTTGAACGGCTGAAACGTCGTGTATATGGCAATAAAGATGAGGACAACAATAGGAACAATGTAAATAGTTAGAATTGCTCATCTCATAAATATAGACAAATCCTGAAGAAAGACGGAGCGTACAACGGCTGGAACGTCGTGAATATGGAAGTCAACATGAAGACAATAATGCAAACAATATAAATAGTGTAAATAGTTAGAATAGCACATCTCAGAAATATAGACAGATCCTGAAGAAGGCCGGAGCGTACAACGGCTGATACGTCGTGAATATGGCAGTAAACATGAAGACAACAATGCAAAAAGTATAAATAGTGTAAATAGTTAGAATAGCACATCTCAGAAATATAGACAGATCCTGAAGAAGACTGGAGCGTTGAACGGCTGAAACGTCGTGAATATAGTAATAAAGATGAGGACAACAATGGGAACAATGTAAATAGTTAGAATAGCACATCTCAGAAATAGGGACAGATCCTGAAGAAGTCTGGAGCGTTGAACAGCTGAAACGTCGTGAATATGGCAATAAAGATGAGGACGACAATGGGAACAATATAAATAGTTAGAATAGCACATCTCAGAAATAGGGACAGATCCTGAAGAAGTCTGGAGCGTTGAACAGCTGAAACGTCGTGAATATGGCAATAAAAATGAGGACGACAATGCGAACATTTTAAATACTGTAAATAGTTACATTAACACGACTCAGAAATATAGACAAAAGTAACTTTTTCGTTACTGTTTTTCTTAGCACATCGTCATTGCACACATGTACATGCCATGGTATTCTTTGTATTCTTCTGTAGAGCCGAATGATTTCTCAAATCGCAACTCTCTTTGTCCTTTCTGAGGAAATTGTCCATCATTAACATCATTATTCATATAGAAGGATTTATTTTACACAGCAGCGAAATGCCCTTTTCTTTGTTTCTAGCGACAGTATCCTGTTTCTTAATTCTTTACTCAACTTTTGAAAGGCATCTTTCGCTATCCAGGTGCGCCTTCGGATTTCGGTGTCAAATTTTCGATCGCCCGTTATAATATTTCCCATAGTCTCTAATTTGCAACTCATATAATCTTATTAATTTTAGGTAAAAAGAGAAAGATAATAAGATACACAAAGTTTATCAGATTGTCGCCAACAACGTATTAATATGTCGCTGAGGACAAAGAAGTCGAAGAATCGCTGTAACGATCTGCTGCTGAAATTTACATAATTAATCCTGACGTGTGTACTTCGTAGCTCTCATCTTCGGTTATCCCCCTTGATCTCTTGCTAATTAAATACACCCAGTCTTTTTATAATATATTGATTAATCTTTTCTTTTCTCTTTCCTTTACTACCTTGTCTAATGTAACAGAGTAAATTTGTTGACAACGGTCAGCTATTTTTACGTGTTGTTGCAATTGTAGTTATAGAAAGTTTAAGCTAAACTGTTCTGTGGATTACAGAACTTGTTTTTTTTTTTTGTTTTTTTTTCGTATTTTTCTATTGGGTTGGTGCAAAAAATGACGTAATCATGTCGTTTTTTGACGTATTTTTTAACGTCAAAAAACGACATGATTACGTAATTATTTTTTGCACCAACCTAATAGTAAGAAGCGACGAAAATCAATGTTTAAAGTTATGCTATTTCAAATAGTCTGTGTCAAATAAGGTGCACATTTTTTGTGTCAAATCATCTTAACACTAATAAGTGTATCGCTATAAATTATCTCCCACAAATAAAAAAAAAAAAAAAGTAAAAAAAAAAAAAAAAAAGAATCCGCTATGTTATCTCTCCTCACCTGGCATTTCGGTTTAATATAGCTTTCATGGGACTTTCCTATAAATACGTTCATGACGATTGTTCTGGTGATTTTTCTTTTATAATACCAGCCTTTATGAATTTAAGCGCAGTACTAGATTGGCAGTTTGGTCTCATCATTTTACATTTAATATTGATAGATGTAACCGTGTGTTCTATGCTAGCGAATTCTTCTGTCGCAATCCCCATTTCTTTGAACTCTCTTCCGACTTCTTGCTTTCCAGTCAACTTCGATGTTCAAAAACTTACGTAAATGCAATGTCAATTGTTATCTTTTGTTTTTTTAAATAGCTGTTCTTTTATTGTTCTCTCCTTTGTAATGTTTTCTCGTAATGTTTGGGCTCAGTAACCCCATGCGTCTTACTAGTTTTATTGTCTTGCTTGGGGTGAAATGATTAAACAAATATTAAATACACCGACTACTAGAAAAATAGGGAGAAACGAATTCCCTACAAAAGACTCACAAGAATGTACTCGCATCTTTTACTTAATGTTAACTGAAAAGATACATTTTTTGTTAATGCCACATCAGCACATGACATGTACTTATTTGGTCAGATGATTGTCGACTTGTATAGGATTAAATCCTTTTAGTGTCACATTCAATTATGTCAGTGAATATACGAAATATGTAATTCGCTTACTACATTTATTACAACCTCTGGTCAAGCTATGAAGTTTTAAACGCCATAATCCCTTTAGGGTACAGAAACGGATCATGAGTCTACGTCAACTACTTTTTCTTTATTGACTGTGAATGATTAATGATTTCTTTTAAGATAGTTGATTGAGTTTCCACTGGCTTCGTCAGGAATTTGTCTTGGTTTCAGAATACGTTCGTCATAGACTGGCTGCTATTCAGGGTTACAGAGCCCAGTCTGCTTTACTGTTAAACACACACACACACACACACACACACACACATATATATATATATATATATATATATATATTGTTGCATTAGAACATGTAAATATGTATTGCCCTATTTTTGTATTAAATTTTGTTATAAAATTAATATTTTGAACGGTGAAATTTTATCCTTCCTTCTTTTAGATTGAGGTATATATATATATATATATATATATATATATATATATATATATATATATATATATATATAAACTTAGTGAGCCAGACAAACCTACCCAGGTTTCACCTAAGCGGTGAATTATTGGCAAATCAAAAATTCGAAGGTTTTTCGAAACGAGTACAGTTTCCTGTATATATATATATATTATGCATTATTGCATTAGAGCATGTAAAAGTTCTAATGTAGCAGTGCATAATAAATATTTATTGCTCTATTTTTGTATTAAACTTTGTTATAAAAGAAATCTTTTGAACAGTGAAATTTTATTCTTCCTTCTTTTACATTGCGATATATATATATATATATATATATATATATATATATATATATATATATATATATATATATATTCAACAAGGAAAGAAACCGCAGTACCTTGTCAGTCGTTTTTAACGGAACTTGTATAAAAGTGGGATTGTTGAAATTACATTATATAATTTATTTTATATCGTAGGGACACATTTTCTTTCTTTCCGATAAAATTTGCATTGCGACACAATTTTTCTTTTACAAACTGCAACGCACACCTATGGACACGTAAGATAAAACATATATTTCGCCAGGTAAATCGTAATTATATTTATATCTTCTCGTCGGCTGACATCGGGTCATCAGTTGTTTTTATAAGACATATTTGCCTACTGCCGTGATTCGCTGTCACCAAAAGATTTCGTTTTTTAAATTCCATCTTTATTTTTTGACAATTTTTTCCCACCCCTCTATCACTTCCCTTGTTTTTGCAGACCCCGGTCTCTCAGTGACCTCTCCTCGTAAAACTTTTTTAAAATTTTGCTTCGGTGTTTGGCTAGACGTGAAATTGCTTTCATCAATTCGTCGATATTGAAATAAAAAAAAAAAAATTGGTGCCCCCTGCCGCACATACACACAAGACGCGAGTCCAATTTGCTAACCATTACACCAGATTGATATATATATATATATATATATATATATATATATATATATATATATATATATATATATATATATGCGCGCAAGTATGCAGAAAAATAGGAAGGAACACGTCAGGTAAATAATCCGGAGTTCCTTAGTATTTTTGATTTTATTTTTCAGAAAACAGTGCTCGATACAGAAGTAATATATCATATTTTTAAAAACAATATATATATATATATATATATATATATATATATATATATATATATATATATCCAGATAGATGCAGTTAAAGTAGCAGTAGATATACAAAAAGCATTTGAAATTAGTTAAATGAAAAGCCAATGATATCACATTCAGATCAGTTATAAAACATTTTTAGTATGTGGTTAAGACCAGGAAGTGGCACATGGTTTGAATCAAATTTAATTTCAATAAGAAACTTTCGTACTGAGAGGAGTTGATCTGTGCTGACCCCACTATGCATTGAACTCACCCTAAAAGGTACTCAAATACATTTCGTATTTAGTGTCACATCAGAGCCTCAGAGAAGGTAAGTGCATCAGAGGGTTGACCTGTAAGGTACCCTCTTAATGACAAGGTGCAGATTTGCGTCTCAGAGTATGTCAGTGCCTGCACTCGACATCAAAACAGGTGGTTGTCTCAGCTGCGCTTAGGATGTACAATCGTGGGAGAACCGAATGACTAGAAAATATATAAGCACCCCACCCTGGAGGGGAAAAACCTTAATGATTATGTTTGGTATCCTAAAGTTATAACGATAATGTTTCTTTAGGGGGTCAGGAAAAGACTGTTATAGTTTAGATTGCAAGTTTTCACTAATGAAACGGATTCTGATGCATCCCTATTTCCATAGAATTTTCATAATGAGGGATTATCATTGTACTTACATGGAAACTGTTATCCTCATTTTTATTGTTGTTGTTGAGGTCAATACTCTGCATATGAATAGAGTAATTGATAATTAACATCATCCCGAAATTGAAAGATAATAGTTTTTAATTCGACAAAAGACTCTGCCGGCTCGAAAATAGAAATCGTAAGGCGATTTTGAATTCAAGCCGAGATTGTTGTATTCATTATTGCACAAGCACACTTGGAAAAATCATAGATCCATCTCTTCTCCTCCTTGATATGGGTTAAATAGTAGAACAGACTAGCCTTTCTCGGCTGGATCTTGTAACGATTCTAGGAGAATAAAACGCCGAATTCAAAACTGGTATGTCGATCTGTGTTGCGATGTTGAGTGTTTCCGCGTGCGTGTACTGAAATAAGAACAAACACATACGTAGGGAAAATTACTGGTATATTCGAAGAAGTATTTACAACAGAGAGATTAGTAGTCAAACGAACGCAGGTTAGTCAGTACCTATCAGAAAGAGTATAAAGTCCAACAGTATCTTCCGGTAGAGAGACGGAAGTATGATGGTCACCTGATCCTTTCCCGAACTCTACAGAACTGTCCTATCAGTAGTAGAGAGATCAGTCCATTCTGATAAGAAGGTGGGTGCGCCCCAACAATTTGGCAAAGGTTCATGTTATTCAGACATTAGAAAACCATGGATATTGCAATTCACTGCAGTTATCGGTTCTATGTTTTCGTTGTTTAGAAAATGTAAAGGATACAAGGGGAATTTTCAAATTCTCAAATTAAGGTTTCTGAATAATGGCAAAGGAGAGTGAAAGGAATGAAGGAATATTATTTGACAACGTAGTGAAAATGTAAATAAATGCCTTAAATGTAAATGTGTAAAATGTCGAATGTGTAAATAAATACCTTAGATATAAATGTATAAAATGTTGAGCGTATGAATAAATGCCTTCACTACAAATGTCTAAAATGTTGAATAAGTAAATAAGGGCCTTAAATATAAATGTATTAAATATTGAATGTGTCAAAAAAATGCCTTCACTACAATTGTGTAAAGAATTCGAATGTGAAAATAAATGCCTTAACTGTTAATGTGTGAAATGTCGAATGTGTAAATAAAGGCCTTAAGTACAGATGTAAAAATGACGAATGTGTAAATAAATGCCTTAAATAGAAAGGTGTAAAAAATCGAATGTGTAAATAAATGCCTTAACTGTAAATGTGTGAAATGTCGAATGTGTAAATAAAGGCCTTAATTGCAGATGTGAAAAGTGTCGAATGTGTAAATAAATGCCTTAACTGTAAATGTGTGAAATGTCGAATGTGTAAATAAAGGCCTTAATTGCAGATGTGAAAATGTCCTATGTGTAAATAAATGCCTTACATATAAATATGTAAAATTTAAAACGTATAAATCCACTAAATGTAAGTTTGGATAATTTCAAATGTTTAACTAAATGCCTAAACTGCAAATGTTGGAAATGTCGAATGTGTAAATAAATGTTTTAAGTGCAGATGTGTCAAATGTCGAATGTGTACCTTAAATGCAATTATCTAATATGTCCAATGTGTAAATAAATAATTTAAATGCAGATGTGTAAAAGTTTTAATGTGGAAATAAATGCCTTAAATATAGATTAATAAAATTTCGAATGTGTAAATAAATGCCTTAAATTTAAATGTGTAAAATGTAGAATGTGTAAATAAATGCCTTAAATTTAAATGTGTAAAATTTCGAATGTGTAAATAAATGCCTTAAATTTAAATGTGTAAAATGTAGAATGTGTAAATAAATGCCTTAAATTTAAATGTGTAAAATGTAGAATGTGTAAATAAATGCCTTAAATTCAAATGTGTAAAATGTAGAATGTGTAAATAAATGCCTTAAAATTAAATGTGTAAAATGTAGAATGTGTAAATAAATGCCTTAAATTTAAATGTGTAAAATGTAGAATGTGTAAATAAATGCCTTAAATTTAAATGTGTAAAATGTAGAATGTGTAAATAAAGGCCTTAAATTTAAATGTGTAAAATGTAGAATGTGTAAATAAAGGCCTTAAATTTAAATGTGTAAAATGTAGAATGTGTAAATAAATGCCTTAAATTTAAATGTGTAAAATGTAGAATGTGTAAATAAATGCCTTAAATTTAAATGTGTAAAATGTAGAATGTGTAAATAAATGCCTTAAATTTAAATGTGAAAAATGTAGAATGTGTAAATAAATGCCTTAAATTTAAATGTGTAAAATGTAGAATGTGTAAATAAATGCCTTAAATTTAAATGTGTAAAATGTAGAATGTGTAAATAAATGCCTTAAATTTAAATGTGTAAAATGTAGAATGTGTAAATAAAGGCCTTAAGTGCAGAAGTTTAAAATTTTCTATGTGTAAATAAATGCCTTTTACTTTTACTCAATATACGGAAGGAATTTCTTAAGTTAAAAAATATATTTTTTGATTTTATTGTGATATATTCTCGCAGAAAAAAACCCAAAACAAGCTAATATTAAAATCAAATTTGAGATGGAATATTAAATTGCATTGACAAAATAGCAAAATATTGTCACATTTTCTTGAATGATTTAGTTGAAATTAAAAAATAATAATTTGTTATATCTAAGTGCATAATTGAACTTGAAAAAGATTTAACAAAAACTGCTTCGTTTAGTAGAACTTTTTCAAGAAGAAAACTTCAACAGAGTAATAAAGATTAAGGTTTTATTATAAACGCTTTTTATTAAAAGAAAGGTGAAATATAACACCAAATAAATCAAAATTATTTCGGAAAATTAAAAAAAATCTTAGTTTTTTTCGTGCAAAGATTACGAAACATTTCTTTGTTTGCCATTATTATTTTGTGAATTTCTGATATCAGATTCATCGTTATTTACATTCGTATCCTCAACTTGCAAATTTTCGGCCGTTGTGCCCCCAGCCTTCATCAGGTGCTTGTCGAAATGAGTAACCTTCAGTTATTTTCAAACTGAACCGTTTAATTAATTTATGAGCGTACATTACTCTCATGTCCATGTCTCGATTATCCAGTCTTCTTACATTCTGCACAATTAATTCTCGTCGTGTTTCCACCGAACACAAGTCTTTAATAAAAGGCTCAAGGATTGAACTCACAATGCATCTAAAGGACTGATCAGTAGTAATAAGAACAAAAAACAGATATTCGTAGACATTGATAGCGGAATGAGAACGGTCTACTTCTGTAGATAAACGTTTTAGTTCGGAATTGCTTGACAGACACCTAATGATGTCAAGAGAACATATTGGATAAAACGTTATGATAATAACAAAGACGAGGATATTAGTATAAATTTGTTTCTTGTAAACGATGCCATTTAAATTTCCAAAATTTGTCCAATCACCTGCCTCAAATACTGTCGAGGATATTACGAAAAAATAGATTTTTAGCAAAGATTTTTTTTGCCACCGCAGATTCGTTGTGGAATTGAAATTAGGCGGGTTTCCTGGTAACCAGTCAGTGAGACTTTCGACAAAGAATAAAGTTTTGTTTCTTTTTATCTTATATGTCGCTCAAAACGCGGCATATGCAAACCGTTACCACCCTAATTATACATCAAAATTCGCAAAAGTGAAGAAGTATTTGTTTGTTCACAGTTCACGTGGTGTCTATAAACCCTTGTCGAAAACAGAAAAATCTGATAAGACTATATATATGGCTGTGAATACGGTAAAAGTTTCATCAAAGTAAAACTTTGACTTTTTTTTTCCCAACATGTTCTAACAAACTTAGCTTCAGAATGATAAACCTGTTAGCTTCTGAATTCTCTTCTGACGCCAGTGTCATTACCAAGACTAAAAAGTTCTTTAACTACGTATTTATAGAATTTGATTTTTTGGTATTTTTTGATTTGTACATTTTTGAAATGCTTTGTTTCGTCTAACAAAAGAGTTGTTTTTTCGTCTCATCGCTGTAATTATCTCTACGTTGGTGGTCTCACGTTTGATTTCCTAGGACAAAAAAAAAATTGAAAAATGCATGGATATATCTGCCAAGGGCCAGAGGAAAATCTGCATATTTCAATTTTGCTTTCAGCTGATGAAGGAAAAAGAGCAGTTCTTTGCAAAACATTACAGATTATTTGATTATAAATGATAATTAAAATTACACTTACTTTCATAAAAATAAAATATGTTATATATATATATATATATATATATATATATATATATATATATATATATATATATACTCAAGTATATATATATATATATATATATATATATATATATATATATATACTCAAGTATATATGTATATATATTGTCAAGATAAACCTTAATACATATACAAAAGGATTTAAGAAACGTGTATAATTGCGTTTTGTATTTTTTCCCTCGAAAGAATTTTATCCCAGTGTACAATAGACTCTTTCAATTAATGCTCCTGATTAACCTGCTCGATGGTTGAGGTCGTTGTCTGTTTGACTTTGTTGAATATAGACAACGTTTACGCATAAAAAATAAACAACACGCACGGGCACACACACACATGCACAGAAAAAGAGAGAGGGAGATATATATATATATATATATATATATATATATATATATATATATATATATATATATAGAGAGAGAGAGAGAGAGAGAGAGAGAGAGAGAGAGAGAGAGAAAGAAAAAGCAAATATGAACAAGAAGATGGAAAAAGTACAAGCTAAAGGTAACCTAATTTTCGAAAGTCTTCGAAACGGGAAGATCTCAAAGATATAAATGCTCATATCAGACTATTCCTTTATTTCCGTCCGTTTATTATTGTATGAGTTTGCATCTATCTATCTATCTATCTATCTATCTATCTATCTATCTATCTATATTATATTTCATTCTGTTCATTATATGTTTATCTATGTATCTATATATATATATATATATATATATATATATATATATATATATATATATCTATATATCTATTTTGTTCTCATTTTACGTGCATTTGTAAATATATATATATATATATATATATATATATATATATATATATATCAGTATGTTCGCATCTATCTCTATAACAGTATGTTCACATCTATCTATCTATCTATCTATCTATCTATCTATCTTATTCTGTTCATTATATGTCTTTCTCCATCTCTCTCTCCCCATATATATATATATATATATATATATATATATATATATTAGGTACCACCATGAAAATGTAAACAAAAGAGCATAGCATGATGAAAAAGACGCCGACCTTGACGAAAACAAAATTGTATCGTCTAATGTTCATATTATTATTAAAGAGGAAAGATCAAGGTATTTTTTGGGTATTTTTTTTAAATTTTTTAATCGTTCCTAGCACGTCTGAAATTTTTGTTAAAAATATTGTTTTTTGTTTTGTCAAAAAAAGGACAGATAATCAATAATTTTCATTCATTTTTTTCGATTTGATAACAAAGATGAAAATCTGACTTTGATATTCTTTTAAAAATCAATTATCATTTTTTCCAATTTGATTTTAATAAAATCAGAAATTATAATGTTTATTTAAAATGTTTTGAACCAAACTTAACTTAGCTTCTGCGCCGAAAAAATGTAATTTGAAAATAAAACAAAGCAGGTCATAACCTTTCGCGTCGCTTGACATGTGACGAAAGACACATTCATGACGTTTAGATAACTTACGGGAGGATAATTCTTTCTACGGATGGAAGGAAGTGAAATTATTTAGATTTAAGTGAACAAATTATTTACCTCGTTACTTTTAAGGAAAACTTTCAGCGCTCTAATTTTTCATTTTTTTTTTTTTTTGTACTTAGCTTTCATCTTTACGTTTACGATGCTTTATGGAAAATATAAAGAAATTAAAAAATAAGACTGTTAAGAATGAGATTAAATTTCATAAGAAAAAAGTATCTAATTAATTTATAGGTACCTTTCTTATGAAATTTTATCAGAAGTGTACATAAAATACTATAATTTTATGTACATTTATTACATTTTACTGTGTTATTTGTATTTCCATTCATTTTATTATTAATTTTGATATTTCATTTATGGAAAAATGTAACTGAGATTAATATAAAAATAAGATCAAATAAATTAAAGTTTAGCAATAGGTAAATTTCATAAGATGATACTGATACTTATAGGTACTTTTCTCAGTTGAAATTGAAAAATCAAATTAACTTCTCCATACGTGTTTCGCAAAAGTAAAGACCTTAACAGCGGAGAACAATGCTGAACTCAAATAATGCAACTAAATTGTATTCTGGTTGGTCTTCCGTACTTATTAATTACCGCCCGATTGTAAGCACAAAAATTACATTTTTTAATTACTGTGTATCTTCTGATTGGTCCAAACGATACAATTTTCACAGCGCTAGACAATGACAATCTCATATGGACACTTTGAAAGGTTGATGGTGCTTTTAACTAATGTTATAATATTTTTAAAGCGTAATGTAAAAATCTATTACAATTAAAGAAATAACAAATAATTGTATTAAAAATTCAATTTTCATTTAAAAAATTTTTTGCTGTCAGAAAATATTGTCCATATTCATAAAAACAACTAAAACAAATAAAAGCGACGAGAGGCTTCTGTTAGAGGCTTGCGACGAGAGGCTTGCGACGAGAGGCTTTTGTCAGAGGCTTGTGGGAGTGGCTTGCAACGAGAGGCTTGCGTTAGAGGCCTCCGTTAGAGGCTTGCGACGAGATGCTTACGTTAGAGGCTTGCGACGAGAGGCTTGCGACGAGAGGCTTGCGGCAAGAGGCTTGCGATGAGAGGCTTCCGTTAGAGGCTTGCGACGAGAGGCTTGCGTAAGAAGCTTGCGATGAGAGGCTTCCATTAGAGGCTTCCATTAGAGGCTTGCGGCGAGAGGCTTGCGGCGAGAGGCTTGCGACGAGAGGCTTCCGTTAGAGGCTTGCGACGAGAGGCTTGCGTTAGAGGCTTGCGAAGGGAGGCTTCCGTTAGAGGCTTGCGACGAGAGGCTTGCGTTAGAGGCTTGGGACGAGAGGCTTCCGTTATAGGCTTGCAATGAGAGGCTTGCGGCGAGAGGCTTCCATTAGAGGCTTGCGACGAGAGGCTTGCGTTAGAGGCTTGCGACGAGAGGCTTGACACGTTTTGTCTGTGAGAAATGTTTTGTGAGGTGAAAAAAAAAATTGTCACCCACAAGCACACTCTTTGGACCTTTATCAAAACTGGAAAGTAAAAGCTGGGCATGTCTGATCTGATCTGGCTCTTGTCAAGTTAGAGAATTGCAGGGGAAGTCAGGTACTAACTGAATCGTTACAGACAACCAATCATTTAATTTTTTTTTTAAGCGTTTCAGCCCAAACAAGGCGAGAAGCCATTAGTACGCAAGGGGTTACAGAAGATTTGGAGTAAGATCAGATAGGAGTGATAGAGGAAAGGATGAGGACAAGGATAGTGGATAGATCGAGGCAACTGGAGATGTCGATTGACATTACATTTGAATAGTTGGAGATTATAGCTCTCAGAGAAACTGGAATAGGGAAGGGAGTTCCACAGGCGAGAAGTGCGAGACATGAAGCCATTGGAGTAGAAGAGACGGCTACAGTTAATAGTTTTGAGAGTGGAAGGGTGAGAGCGAGATGCCAGCCTCGTAGTGTGTTTGAATTCATGAAGTCTGGGAACCAGTGAATGCATCTCCTTGGAGCAATTGCCATGAAAGTATTTGTAAAAAAGACAGAGAGGCAACGGCGCGTCTGTGAGAGAGTGACTGTAGACGAGATGCCAGAACAGTGACAATTATATTGCATATCCGCCTCTGGAGCCTCTCAAGAATGTTTGTGTTAATTTTTATCTAACCGCTATATCGTTGTATGCTTTACTTCGTACTTTCTCCTTTACATTCATATCAAACAATTTGTCTAGAGACCCTCTGTGTGAACATTAGTAAAAATGTAAATAAAACCAGATGCCTATTCTTATCGATTACTTTTTATTTCATCGGCAACACATTCAAACTCGAGCATCGTGCGATCATTTGGAAACCAATCATTAGAGTAAAAGAAGTGAAATCGGTGTTATATCTTATTAAATATAAATATGAGTAAGTGTTGTGGCCTTGATAGGGCCAGAAATAAAGACACAAAGAGAGGAATTGAGTTAAACAAATATATTAACAGAAACAGTAATACAAACATATACAAACGAGAGTGTTACAGCAAGAGTGTTCGGTCCTTCTGTTAGAGCTGACTACTGGAAACTTCCCTCTCCAAAAGGCAGTACCTGCTCCTATTTATAGCCGGGAGAGTCTGTGCGTGCGTGGGTAAATTACCATAACAGTAAGTAAACCCGTTTTAATCATTTCATAATGATAAAGCTACTAAGACGAAATAGGTTACTGAGAGTGAAAGAAAAAGAGAGGCCAGAACAGAGATTCAAGAAGGCAGAAGTTAATTCTCAACATTTTATTTCTCTTTTCGACGATAGTAGTTGATACGAAAGCAAACAGCCAGAAGAAAGTTCCAAATGCGAGAAGTACGAAAGAAGAAACTATAAGAATAGAACATCTAGCAATTTCAACCGACCAATAATAACACATAGCCACCAATCTAGTATTGCACTTAATTTCATGAAGCCGACTTATCAGCGGAAAAGTTAGAGCAACTTCCATAAAAATATAGAAAGAGAACATTACGTTGGTGGGAAAGTAATTCAAGCCGAGATGCTAAGTCAGGACCGATAACATTACAGATTCTTCTTTGAACTTAAGAATCTCTAGATATATAACAGAAGCACCAGAGCAGATGTGGTAGCAATGTTCAATTTAATGACATTTTTTTTAATAAAAATGTCCTTGTGATCAAAATCGTCCTTTGCATAAGATAATCTACATTAATATATCTATATCTTTTCAAAGATTTTATAAACTATAATAGGATAAGTTAAAATTTAAAAGATTAAAAATTAACTACTGACTGAAGCATCCATCCGTTTCGCAAGACGATTGATTATCTAAGTTTAGAACATTGGGCAATGGTTTAATGACTAGCAAATTTGTTTTGTTTGATCAGTTACGAGAGAGTAGTTAGTTTGATGGTTGCTCCATACTTTCGGCCTTGTGTCATATCTAAGCTACACTTAATAAATCGCTACTTGAGTTTAGAATGTCACACGAAAGAGATTCATCTAAATGGGTGATAGTGTTTGGCATCAATATCGCCTGAAAGAGTTGCCTGAAATAGTTGCCTGAAATAGTTGCCTGAAAGAGTTGCCTGAAATAGTTGCCTGAAATAGTTGCCTGAAAGAGTTGCCTGAAATAGTTTGTTGAAAGAGTTAATTGAAACAGTTGCCTGAAACAGTTTGTTGGACTGCCTTAGTGGCTCCATCTTGGAAATTTTTCTTCAGGATTTAACCACAAAAAAAATCACACCCCAAATAACTAGCACGGCAATATAGTGTTTTGAATTAAGTTATGTTCTTCTATTGCCAATCAAGGCTAGAGAGTCCATTCTACGACTTTTATATTCCTTATAACTCGAGCGAGAGCGGGAGAAATGGAGTCGGACAAAGATATTAAACCTAGAACACTAACCATCAATTAAAGTTACGCCACTACTAACCATGGGTATATCATACCCGATTTTGAAAACATCAAAAAAAAAAAATGTATATATATATTAAATATAAATCTTTATTTGAAATATTTTACATGCAGGCACTTCAAACTTTGTACTTTGAGTTAACATTAATGGGAACTGAAAAACATAATTTAGGTAAGAAAATCAGGTACTGCAAATTGTAATTAAAAATGGAAAAATTTGCGCTGGGTACTATATACCCATGATTAGTGTTCTAGGGTTAATATTCAGAATTTGAACTCGGCTTCATTTTTCGTGTCATTAACCGTTACGGCACCCGCTGCTTACAGTTACTCTACACCAGAGAATAATGATTTCAATATTGATCATAAGAATTCCATCTTTACAATGTAATGAGCTTTTGAAATGAGATAAGAAGTAGATACAGTTTTGGAAATTGTTACACTCCGATTATTAATTATTCTATGACGAGATTTCAAAGTCTTTTCTGCAATTAAACTCAGAGAGCATTTTCGACAATACAACAAAGCCATAAAAAATATAGCAGCAAGCAGTTGGAGATTATCTTTCGTGTAAAGAAAGAGAACAAAACTGATTAAACTTTTCATTCTAATATCCAGCTAAGTATTAAAGATCATTAATTATCCCTTTCCAAATGAACAAGAAGAATTAATTAGTATTGAAAAAGTGAATAAAATATTGCATGATAAAGTTCATTACTTACATCGTATGTAGACATAAAGTTTTCTTTCAGTTAATGCATTCAAATTGTTTCTTATTTATTTCTAATGTTATGAAAAATATTCATTTCGGCACGCGTGTCTATCACGTAATAAACAAAGACGACCGAGTGAATGATTTCACTGGAAAATATAGAATAAAAACGAAAAAAAAAACATTATTTATTGAACTTGGTCTTACATGACACGAGACAACGTTTCCAGTACGGAACTGGGGATTGAACTCATTTCTCTGTTACTGGGGACACTAAAAAGAGAGAAAAAAATATTAATTGATGGGCATAACTAGTCGAAGAAAAATTGATTGATTGGTTCGTTGACAAATACACAGTAATGATATGTGACTGATACAATTTTATACCTCCAGATATAGCTCGGTAGAAACTCATAAAAAAATTGAAATATATATATATATATATATATATATATATATATATATATATATATATATATATATATATATATATATGCCTAAATCCCCAAATTCTATAGCTTGTATATTCTTGCTTGACCCAGCTAATGCTCTGCGATAGAACACTTCGAGGGAAAGGAAATTCGTGGCTCTTCATATACTTGAATAGTGGATGAGTATCACCACGGAATTTGTGAGTAGAGGCGCTATATCGAGTCTATACAGTTTCTATTTATTTTAAGTAAGTTCCTTTCATATTGTCTGATAAACTTAACCACATTATCGTTGAAAGGCGAAAGGAAAACACCATATTGATACATGTGTAAATCTAATCTAAGCTTTTGGATTCCACAAGCCATTATCAAAGATGACAATTTCAATAAATCAAACAACAACGGACGAAACAACAATCGTAGTCCGCCCTTGCTGCATGAAAAATTTCCAAGTAACGACAAACTCGTGTATACGAGACGCGGAAGCGAAAATCGCGTCGCAGCTCGTGACGTCACACATGACTACGCGAGACAATATGAAAGGAACTTACTTAAAATACATAGACAAAACTTGTCTATAACATTTAATGAAACGGGCGCGCGCACACACACACACACAGACATATATATATATATATATATCAGCCATGTGGCGTCAGTAATTACGCCCGGTCGGCAGGTTGTGTATTAAATCTATAATAAAATAAAAATATTTCTCATTTTATGCATAATAATCAGAATAAACTTCATAATTTTCTTGGATTAGCTGCATATTGTGCCACAGAAGGAAAATCAACTGCTGATCTATTTTATTCAGGGTAGACACTTGTATACTTTTTTGCATATGTGACACACGAAATACATTTGAAGTGACTTTCGGCTTATGCCTTCTCATGTGTCTTTTTCAACCGGTGACAGGTCTGGAAATTCTATTAGAAAAACTGACAAACGTTCTCTGCACGTTTGTCAGGAAAGACATTGACACAGTTGGCATTAGACTGACGATTTGACTATGATCTTTGAACAAATCCGGCACGAGATAGAACAACCTTCCCGTAGGTGTTACATATAAAAAAGCTCAGACTGAATATATATATATATATATATATATATATATATATATATATATATATATATATATATATAACAACATATGTCAAATTATACACTTGAACTTATATTAAATGTTACAGAAAGCGCGCAATATATGACAAGAGATAATTAATATAAATTAATATAAAAACCTTCAATAGTTATCGAATGTCAACGGAGTGTTTCGTAATGAGTTGAGTAGCTACTGATTTGATATTCAATAACGATATTCTTTTCGAATATTTTAATAATAATAATAATAATAATAATAATAATAATAATAATAATCAAAGCCAACCGCCCATACATTGTTATTAGAGGCCGCAAACAAAAAGTGCCTCCTTATTGATATGGCAGTCCCTGCTGACTGCAATGTATCTTTGAAGATCTTCAAAAAACTGTCAAAATACAAGGACCTTGAAAACGAAATCTCGAAAATGTGGCACATAGGAACATCAATAATCCCTGTTGTAGTTGGAGCCCTAGGATTGGTTGGAAAATATTCCAGTAGACTCATTGAAGGGATTCCTGGAAGTCCATGCCTCAAAGAGATACAAAAAATTGTTCTCACAAGTACAGCTCACACCTTAGCAAGGGCTTTATCTATGTAAAATATGTTGTTTTTTTGTCAGTGGAAAATGTCATGATGCCATTTCTAATCATTGATGTCGTTTTTTGACGTTAGAAAATACGTCAAAAACGACATTATTACGTCATTATTTTTGCACCAACCTAATATTTAAAAAAAGCCTGAAGAAAAAAGTGATTGTTGCATCATCTGACATGTGGTACGTGTAGCTATGACGGAGAGAGTTTGCATTGCAGTGCACACATGCAATTGACAACTTTAAAGCATTTACAGATTATTCAAGAAAAACAATCTTGAGGTGAGAATCCATATATATATATATATATATATTATATATATATATATATATATATATATATATATATATATATATATATATATATATATGACATGACGATATATAAATTTGTATTTATTGGAGTGGAAATGTATGACAACTTGGGAAAAAAACGCATCATACGAAAACATTTTTACACATTGTCATACACTTTCCCGATTATATATATATATATATATATATATATATATATATATATATATATATATATATATGTGTGTGTGTGTGTGTGTGTGTGTGTGTATGTGTGTGTTGTTATCCACAGACAGATTGTTTCGCAGTTCACCAGTGGGTATGGTCATCAAGGTGTTTCAACCCAGGATCGAAACCCGACTGATTTAGTATCAGTTGGAGAATCTAACCCTAAGGCATTGACGCACGGCAGGTATGAAGATGAATGTAAGGGTATTTATTTTTAAATAAATAAACGGGAGAACTCGATTCGTTTTTAACGAAGAGTCTTGCATTAGCAGCAGTATTAGTCACTGTTTACGATTTCACTTTTCCTACCCGAAATAACTTTTTTCAGGAGCACATATATATATATATATATATATATATATATATATATATATATGTCACCCACATGTATATGCCTTATTGAATCAGAAATAACGAAGTTCACAATACTTATCTGATTTTCAGTCTAGCGTTCTCTCTATAATATCTGAAAAGCCAAATCATATTCGACTTTGTTCTTTTTAAGTATATTAAATAGGAATAGATAGGTCCGCCTATTATCCGGTTCACTCTCCTCCCCGGTTTTTGAAAAGTACCAGATGTTTATCTGTTGATTCCTTTTTTCAGGTTCCTTTTAAAGTCTACTCCTCTTTTACTCCCCGTAGCACGTAGTGGTATTAGATATTATCGCTCTGCTTCCTGTAAATTGATTAATATATATATATATATATATATATATATATATATATATATATATATATATATATAAAAGCTGTTCTATATCATTACAGATGTAACCTAAACAAATATTCAATGAAACCTTTTATTTATTTGGCGTTTATTCTGTTTTAAGTGTAGAAAATGTTATTTGAAAAGTTTCTGTATATAAATAAGCGTTTATAAAATAATGAAATAGTCATTTTACAATGAATCTAATGATTCTTATCCGAAAATCGTAACAGGTGAGACATTTCAAAACTCAGAGTTGTCACGTAATGAGTTTTATGACGTTTATTGTTTTTGATTAAATAATTATTGTTCCAACCAACTATCAGGGAACCTTAAAGTGGTCTGTTTTTATTTAATACACACACATATATATATATATATATATATATATATATATATATATATATATATATATATATATATATATATATATATATATATATATATATATATATATATATATATATATATATATATATATATATATATATATATATAGTCATCCACCGACAGACTGTTTCGCTGTATCACAGCTCTTCAGTGTGACTAAACGTTCGGTTGCGTTTTGCTAGGATCGAAACCCGGCTGAAATTTTCAACCACTCACACTCTTCAGTGTGGCTAGACGTCCGATCGAAACCCGACCGATTTAGCATCAGCCAGAGATCCTACTCCTAGCCTATCATCGCACGGCAGAGAGAAAGGGAAATTTTAACGTCTTTCTATACACTAGTGGCTCATTTGAACGACAAATAAATGGAAAAATGTAACAAATGTGCGTAACGCATTTCCTCCTCCTCTTCTAGAAAAACTTCGTCGGACTAATGTAATGTTTTTGTTGATGGAATTATATATGTGTATATTAAGATAGTTTTTAATAAAAGTAAGACTTATTATTAAAGGCGATAAAACGAAAAACAAAAACATAAGGATGAAATCGGTTAGACTACATCCCCACACACGAGTGAGAGAACAAAAATTCAAATTTCAAACATCTTCGGCGTTTCCTATCGATGCAGAATTATAAACGGCATTGGACTTTTTATATCTCCCCCGCTCTTTTCCTACGTATATATAATTCCATCAAGAAAACATTACTTTTGTCTGATGAAGTACTTCTTGGAGACGAAACGTGTTACCCAGAATTTCTTCAATTTTGCATTTAAGAAATGACGCCCGTAAAATGTTTGGGAGGATTACCGAAATTTTGCAACGTGAACCACTGGAAGACAGTCAGCAATAAAGATATAATCGATAAGCTGAAGTTATCTTTTGGCTTTGGTAGTAAAATCTTTACTTATCTATAAAATATAAAATATCATATAAATATATAATATAATATATGTGTGATGTTGATATCTTTTTCTATGAAAAAATATATGACAATTTAGTAACCTCTTCTTTAGACATGTATTGTGCAACGAAAAGCGTCATAAGAAAAACGGGTTTTATTTCAACCAAATCTACAATGGCGAGACAAAACGTGATTTATGTTTAGTTATATAAATGATTTTTTACACATTCGGTCTTAATGTAGATTTGGTTGAAATAAAATTCGGTTTTCTGGTGAATCTGGTTGATCCACGAAATACGTCAAAATAAGACTTTACCAAATCCTCTTATATATTTACCATTCTGTCGGATTCTTGCCAAATCTAAATTATCTTTGCCTTTCTATATGTTAAAAGCAGCTATTTTTATGCGCAAATGTGAATGTCTTCTGAATAAGCAGAAAACATTCTCATTTTCCTTATGATTTGGGATATAAGGAAATTTACAATAATGTTTATTTTTTTCTAAAAGTTTTAGCTACAATATAAAACGAAATATATTTTATTCTTTCAATCCTTCGATGACAGGAAGGGTAGTTTTTCTTTGCGGGGTGGGGCTTCTTTTTAATTTCGTTTATAATCCTAAGCATACCTATTAGGTGAAAAACAAGTTTAATTTTCTTGGAGAATTCTCTGTTTGTATATTTTATTCATATGCTTATATCTAAATCAGAGAATGTTTGTGTGTATGTGATTTTCTTTTTCATTTTTAATCCCGTATCACTATTTTCAGCTAATTAACACCCTTTTCTGCCATATTTAGATTTTGGTGGGGCTACGTCTAGCCACAATTCCCCTCCTCCTTTGGCACATCACTTTCCCATTATATATAAGCACTTTGGATTTAGAAATTTATTTTTGAATGCACATATTTGTACATTCATTTTTGCTCCACCCACCACAATAAAATTGTACATATGGGACGAATAAGGATTTCACCCAGAAATTGTTACTTCATACTAACGACTACATAAATCTATAGAGTACAATTGAGCTGTTTTCGTCGAAGAAGAAATAATCGAAAATATATGACAGTGATTGGGACTAAGTAATCTATATAATAGGCTAGGCATAATCATCTCCTTTCACCCAATCTTTTCTATTTTAAGCCTTTTGCCAAACTTTTAGTTATCGGCTTAGCTGAGCTAGATTAACAACATATGAAGCTAGAGTTTAAAGTACAGTTTAACCGGGAGATGAGAAATGGATAATGTGAAAGGATTAATAAAATCTCTTCACTTTATCCATTGCCTCATTGTCTTATAAAGAAATAACTCAAAGGTTTACGTCAACTTTACGTTAGACAAGTTATTTTTTACGTTAAGTATCCCTTTATTTTTTAATCTTAGCTGGGGAGTATGTCGGAGTTATCTCCTCTTAAATTCAGACACCACCACTTGTTGAAGCTATCCCTAAACTATTAATACTTGGGAATGCTTCGTTCTCTCCCTCTCTCTCTTTCTTTCATTTTCAGCGAACTACAAACATGTAAGCTCTCGCAGAAAATATAGCGTTCCCGCTTGTGGGATAAGCCATGATACATACATACACACACACACGCACACGAACGTACGTACGAATATTCACGCATTTCTTGGAACATAAACTTTACACAATTATTTGTTACATATACACATTATTGTTTTGGTAATTTGTATCTGTTTGTTAATACACCTATAATTGTTTGTGTGTATATATATATATATATATATATATATATATATATATATATATATATATATATATAAACTTTAACCTCCCAAACATGCCCGTTAAAGTAACGCGAATTAACAGCGTCTAAAAAATTTGAAAGAAAAACTGTCCTCGTGAAAGTAGTGTAGCTTCTTCCTTTAAAGTCGGTCTCCACCCCTCCACTCCTTAGCCATCTATATCTTGAGACTAGACACAATTAATTCGAAGAACATCTAGCCGACACATTGGAGTTAAAAATTAAAAATAAGAATTTGAAATGATACATATGACACATTCATATCCTCTTTCCCACCTCACTTCCTCACTTCGTTAATTTTACGTATACTTGATGAGGTCCCTCAAAAATGTGTGAATTTCTTTTCATTTTTCATTTTTCATTTCAATTTTTGGAAGTAAAGTCTGATGATCCAGAGCCCTGTTAAAGGGGTTATGGTGAAATAATTTATTACATGGAACCTTAACGTGGTCTGTTTTTATTCCAAAAAAAAAAAAAAAAAAAAAAAATATATATATATATATATATATATATATATATATATATATATATATATATATATCGGTTTTGGTTGATTTTTTTACATTTCTTTTGGGTGAATTTGAGTCCGCCATGTTTGTAGTAGAATTTATTTCAGGAGACCACACGTGTTATATTTCACAACGCGTGTTAAACCTACGGTCCGCTACAAGTATATACTTATCGGACTGATGTTTTTTTTTTTTTCCTTTTTTACGATCTTTTTTCTTTATTTTTATTTCTATACGCTTCCCCCTGAGTTAATATGAAGCTTTTCTGGAAACACCCTTTTCGATTTTGTCCTTATTAGTATTTGCCCTTCAAATTTGTACGCATTTCTGTACATGTGTGTGTTTGATATTTGTTTTCTTCCCTTTTTTTAAAAAATACTGTTTTACTTTGTTTAATTCCTATTTTGTTATTTTCCTTTAATCAGTTGCGCTTTAATACAAAAATTTTTTCTAAAATTCCGTACACGATTTTATCATTGTATATAATCATTGCGGATTTCTAATTGTAAATATTTTTTATCTTTCTTTCGTTGCGTTTCGTATCGTCCCTGACTTCAATCCTACAAGCCACAACGCTGCATCACAGACAGACTCAACAACCGACAATTTTCATATTACTGGCTTTAGCTGATCAGCGTCCAGTAGTTATCATTCTCGTACACGAACCGAATGGTATCGTTCATCATTGTCACTTAATGCCTCGTCAAAACAGCTATGGTTTTCAAATTTATAACCAGCAGTTTGCTATTCTGAGTCAGATTATGTATTGTGTAACACTTTTAATCCAAGTGCAAACTACAATAAAATTTTACATATAGGAAGAGTTAATATTTAATCGATGAATTGTGGCTTTATACTGACTGCTGTATAAATGAATGCTACAATTCAAAAGTTCGGGGAAAAGGGTAAATTACAGAAAGAATGGGTCCGTTATTACGGTTAGGTACATTATATTTAAGGACAGAAATGACGACCCCCCTTTTTTTCCCGCTTTGTATTGTGCCTATTTCTTATGAGTTTTAGATTTGACTGTCGCCGGATATTTTGAGTCAAGCTTTGTCATCTTTTGAAGTGATTTTTGTTTCTCCTGCAATTATTTAAAATTATATCACCCTAAGCAAATCGGAAATTACACTGGTACCCAGGGGTTACAGTGAGTGAAAGTGAGAGAAAATACTGGGTATAGTGGGGAGGGGTAAGGATAAAAGTTGAACGGGATTCAAGAACATAGAAGATGGCGATTGACATTACATTTTTGAAGATTGTGGTTATCAGTGAAGCAAGCAAAGGGAAGGGAGTTCCACGGGTGGAAAGCGTGAGAAAAGAGTCCGTTTGAGTAGAAGTTGCGGTTTCATTTAACTATTTCAACAGTAAATGGGTGGGTCTTAGATGGCAATCTAGTAGCATGCTTAAAATTATGTAGTCGGCACACCAGGGAAGAAAAAAACGCTCGGGTTGTGCCGAGAACATTTTACAACCATCTAGTAAACGTAAAAACTACTCTGGGTACATGACAACAGCCGGCACATACTTGAATAGAGGGGTACAAACCCTCTGGTAAACACACACACACACATATGTGTGTGTGTGCGTGTGGTTGTGTGTGTGTATGTGTGTGTGACTCTATAAGTCTCGACAAAGTCCATCTTGAAACTGATAAATCCATCATTCATACATTCAATAAACATTTTACCACATCAGGGAAGGAAGTAAACAGAAGAGAGTTCCACAGGCGGGAAGTGCGAGAAAAAAACTGTTGGATCTGTCTATATTCCTGAGATGAGGTATTATGTACATTATTTACATTAATCGGACTATTGTCCTCATATTTGTCGCCATATCTATTACAACGTTTCGGCCGTTGTACGCTCCGGACTTCTTCAGGTGGTTTGAACGTTGAACTGAACCCTTTATTTCGTTCACTGGGGTAAATGTCCTAGTTCCATGTGTCATATATAATGGACGTCAGTTATCAGTTATCCCCTGTTAATTTCCCTCTGAAAGTTCTCCACTGCCTTAATCGAGTATTGAACTCACACTCTTTGGTCCTTGTCACTGGATCTAACCAACGACTTTATCCACTGTGCCATGTGTTCGTGAGGACATCTGTGAATGAATTTCTGGGTATTATAAATCTAATGTCACAACTATTTTTACCAGTGCTCATACTGCAAATTTTGCTGTTATCCTTCCATTGTTATCATTGCTATATATTTTGTCTTTGTTTTGTTGTGAGGACCACTCCCCTAAAGTTTGTAAAAGTATTTTTGATACAACATCTCTCCTTCTTTCTCTCTCTCTCTCTCTCTCTCTCTCTATATATATATATATATATATATATATATATATATATATATATATATATATATACTAGCAGCATGGGCCGGCGTTGCCCTCCCTTGCCTTTAAAAGAGTGTCCCTTGCCGTGCTGATGTTGCTACATGCCTTACTTCTTGCCTATCTCACACTGCAAATTTTTTCTAAGCTTTATGCTAAACATTAAATCTGTTACGAAAAAAGAACTAAACAAAATGAACACAAAACGATCAGCTTTAAAAAAGGACTCGTAACTGGAAAAACCGAATGAAAAAAGAACGTTAACAACAAATACATTTTCACATATATCCCAGTTCTGCGGAATCAGAATCAACGTTGAGTTTAAGCAAGCGAATGAGCCAATTGGAGTAAAGTGCCATTCAGATTTAAATTTTTCCCACTTGTGACGAATGCAGCTATCGATTTTTTTTTGCATAATAGCATGCTAGTTAACATTCATGTCAGTCAGCTGTTCGCTCGCACGCTGGCCAATAAAATCTTCCTGCCTATTCGTGGCTGGCAGCCAGCTATAGGCTCTCCCTCTGGACAGTAGAAAATGGCCGAAAACTACATGAAAACTATCGTAGAATCATGAATATATATATATATATATATATATATATTTATATATATATATATATATATATATATATATATATATATATATATATATATATATATATATATATATAGGTAATGATCCGTTGGTATATAATCCAATTTCTCTGTCGTGCGCCGATAGCTTAGCGCTAAGGTCTCTGACCGATACTAAATCCGTTGAATTTCGATCTCCACACACACACACACACACACACACACACACACACACATATATATATATATATATATATATATATATATATATATATATATATATATATATGTTTATGCTGATCGAGCTCTCTGGAGAAAAGGTTAATTTCAAAACAGTCACTGGTGCTGCTACTGATTCATTGCTCTTCAATTAAGAATTGAGCTCTCTTGGCTACTGACTTTTGTATATATTTCATATAGAATACGTTAAAATTTCCATTTCTCTGTCGTGCGCAGATAGTTTACAGGTAATATCTCTGACTGATACTAAATCGGTTGAATTTCGATTCCGACATGAAGCAATCAGACGTCTAGCCACACTGATGAGCTGTAAAACTGCCGGACAGCCTTGTATGTGAATGACTATATATATAAATAAAGAAATGTAATAATCTACCTTTAGCGAATGCGTGTTTTTTCTTTGAAATGTTTTCTCGTATTAATGGCCTTATGTCATTCTTTAGGATTTTTTTCTTTCCTTTTACATTAAAAAGTCTCTCTGCTTTATAGACTTCGTCATTAAAGAAAACAAATCCAATATTCCTTCCTTTTTTATCTCACGTTCTTTTCGTGGCCAATTTTACATGTTTACTTTCTCCAAACTTTTTTTTATCATTTTGTCTACAATCAAAACCATTAACAACGAGATCTCGTCTCTCATCACGAGACTCTGAATCGATCAATTTATAGATTTTTATGATTTACGAGAAAACATTACGGATCTCAAAATAACACTAGGCAATAAATATTTGTTTATTCGGCATCCATATAAAAATAGTTTCCCCTCTCTCTCTCTCTCTCTCTCTCTCTCTATATATATATATATATATATATATATATATATATATATATATATATATATATATATATATATTATACAAAAGAATCCCTTATAAAGTACCATCACGCAAAAAACATATAAATGCACTATCTACAACGCAGATAATGTAACATACTTTCGACAAAGCCAATATTTTACACTAGACAAATAAGATAAATAACCCCGATAAAAATAAAATGAACAAAAATCTTAATAAATAAATAAACAAATTAAGTAAATAACGGATAGATTTACAAACTATAAATGCACACATAGACACAAGTAAATGAATAGTCGACAACAAATAATTAAGTACCCTAGAATAATTAGTAGAATCAATCAAAGTTAACCATGAAAGTTAACAGACACTATAATATACCTACAAGTAACCGCATCCGAATCCACAATTATTTCCACTCAATAGCCTCTAGAATAATTTGAAACATAACTGTTACCTCCCACCCAATTACCGTTAGAATATTACAAGATAGATTTTACTACCCATAATGCATCACTGGTCAGCATATATAAATAGTCAAGCCAAAACACAGTTCACATGGCTTGAAGATTGCGTTCAAGCATGTAAAAGATTATCACCACTTAGTGTTGACCCCAGAGTCCACTTTTATATTTACATACGCACTATCCCTGATATTGTGTAATTTTACCCATAAATATATTATATTTTAAAACTATTCTTTTTTCAGATGTTTATATTTTTAACATTTGGTACATTTTTAATTGCAGGTACTTAATATCGAGCTTATCACGATTCTATATACAATGGTAAACAGATGGATCAAAACTAATTTGATCCGGTGATAAGCGCGTAATACTCGCTAGCGTTTGTTTTAAAAATCCATTTCTCTATTATAATATCGCTTTTCGATGAATAATGAATTTTTACAAGATTTGTTTTAATTTTTTTAACATTTTAATTAAAATAATTATTAATATTTAAATCTTTTAAAATTCTGCATTACTTTCAGTCGATTAGGTGATATTTTTATTAATTGAAAACTATATTTACTAATCAAAAATCGAAAAGCTTATTTATTAAGATCTTATTTTCTGATTATGTCGAGTATGGTCGACCATACTTTCAAGCAGTGTTAAGTTACGTAATATTTATTATACATTAAAAAAATAATTAAAAAAAATATTGGGTGTAAACAACTTTTATTGAGTTTTTCAATCAAATAAAAAATATTTTTAAAATCACGCTGCGAAGTACTTTGCACCGTGATTTTAAAAATATGTTTTTAATTTTTTTTTATGGATATAAAATATTACGTAACGTGCACCTGTTTTAAAGTATAGTCGACCATATATAAAATAATCTTCGGAGATTTTATTTGTTGAAACATACTTTAAGAAAATGACGAGTTAGCGCCTATTTTTTACATAATTTTTAAGTATTTAGTAACCTTAAAAATGTTGGAAAATATTCTCCGTAATTATCATTTCAGGAATGCTGAATTTAAATTTACTATATTCAAGCTCTTATTTTCTGATTATGTCGGGCATGGTCAACCATACTTTCAAACAGTGCTAAGTTACGTAATATTTAATATACATTAAAAAAATTAATTTAAAAAAAATATTGGGTGTAAACAACTTTTATTGAGCTTTTCAATTTTTGATTCGTAATTATAGTTTTCACTTAACGACATTATCATGTAACAGGATTGAATTAATACAGAATTTTAAACCATTTATAATATTATAAATTATTATAATTTAAATTAAAAGATGAAATAAATTCTTGTAAAATGTTATAGTTTTATTGCATTTTTTAGATTCAGAACAGATTTTTGGGAAATGAGTAGTAGCTTGAAAAAGAAATTGATGATTTACATTCTCCAAAGAGTCCTGCTTTTAAGTAATAAAAGAAATTTTGAGATTGTAAGTTAATTTCTCGAAATGACATGAACCTAAATGTTTGTGTGTGGGGGGGTGTAACACAGGAAAAATTACCAAGATTTTCTAAAAATATATTAAAAAATAATTCCATTTAATTGTTAATAAGTCCTGAAAAATTGCATTAAAATCCGACATCTATTTGATTTTTGCAAGAATTTCCAACTCAATGGAAAAAAAAAAGCGCAAAGTGTAAATTAACATCAACCACTGACGTAAAATAAAAAAAAAAAACAAGATTTTAAACAAAATTTCGAACGTGCTAGAAAAGATTAAAAATTTAATAAAATAATAAATAAATTTTTGGTCTTTTCTCTTAATAATAACATAAACATTCAGATTATAATTTTTTTTTTACTAAGTTTGGCGTCTTTTTTCATCATGCTTTATTGTTTTTCAGAGAGCAAGTGGAGGTAAATACTTTTATATATGCACCTTTCATTGAGAATGTTTGATTTTTTTCCTTTCATTGTGTGTGTGTGTGTGTGTTTGTGTGTGTGTGTACGCATAAGTGTTCAATATCAGAGATAGAGCGTGTGTAAATATAAAAGTGAACATAGAAGTCAACACTTAGAGATGACGGGTTGTTTCATGCTAGATGCAATCGTCAGGGCGCCTGACGATTTTCTATGAAAATTTCTCGGACATTCAGGCCGGTAAATGTTGTCAATACTGTTTATTATAAACAAAGCATATACTTAAATATTTTTATCTATAAAAATAACGTGTATATATATATATATATATGTGTGAAGAAATATAGTTTTATATAGTTTTAAGGTGTGCTATATTTATGGGGTAAAGTCCTCAATATCAGATATAGAGTAAATAAAAAAGCGAACATTGAAGTCAACACCCAGAGATGACAGGTTGTTTCATGCTAGGCGCAATCGGCAGGCCGCCTGACGAGTGCATCTAGCATGAAACAGCCCGTCGACTTGGAGTTTTGATTTCAATGTTCACTTTCATATATTTATATATATATATATATATATATATATATATATATATATATATATATATATATATATATATATATATACATATACGTTTACCATAGCGTTTTTATCCTTCTATTCCTGTTTGTGGAGGCTGCTGCCATGTACCCAGGGTAGTTGTTACGTTTCCCAGATGGTTTTAATATGTTCTCGGCGCAACCCAAGCTTTTTTTTCCTGGTGCCCCGACTAATTTAATTTAAGCATGCTACTATATTGGCATCTAGGTCCCACCCATTTACTCTTCAAGTAGCTAAATGCAATCGCAACTTCTACTCCAATGGATTCTTTTCTCGCACTTCTCGCCCGTGGAACTCTCTTCCGTTTACTTGACTCACTGCTAACTACAATCTTCAAATATATAAATGCAACGTCAATGGCCATCTTCTATTTCCTTGAATCCCGTTCATCTTATGTCCTTTCTTCCATAATCCTTATACTCAGTCTTTTCTCTTAATTTCAACCATCTGACCCCCTGCTTACTAGTGGCATTCCCACCTTGTTTGGGGTGAAATGATTAAAAAAAAGCACATCCCAAAGTCAGTACCCTTATGTTTGGTTATTGAAGTACTGGTATAACAGAGAAATTTTATCGTTCCTTGTGTAGAGAACATATGCATGTACATATGCATGTGTGCACACAATTTAAAAAGCAAATAACTGCATATATATATATATATATATATATATATATATATATATATATATATATATATATATATATAGTTATTTGTTTTATATATAAATACACAGTTATTAGTTTTATATATATATATACATTTATTTGTTTTTTAATATATATATATATATATATATATATATATATATATATATATATATAAAGATGTAATGTAAAATGGAAATTGATAATGTCTGTATTTAAGAGAGTTTCAGCTTATTAATGCTGAACGTTATGACTGCATTCAAATATTTTGACGTAAACAGGTTCTTTTTACAAAATTGAAAAATAAAATAAAATGTATTCTAAGCAATCCTTAACTTCTGATGTTGATATCAAAATAAGCATCAATATATGTATAAGGTAGGTAAATTTCGTGCTGCGACTATGAGCTTATTTTAAAAATTAAAAAAAAAATCTTAATTTGATTTTTCACTTTAATGACGAAAAGTAGAGAAAATATGGCGTGACGGAGAAAATGTCTGAAGAATAAAACTTTATCAGGAATTCTCGTTGGAGTAATCTTCGTGTCTGTTTTATCGGCGGGAACCTGGTAAATATTGTGCTTACATTTTGGCTGGAGATTTTTGCAAATTTGAAAGAAAGCACTTAGCAGGAATTTACCCAGGCACATTCAGACAAAACCGCGCGCAGTTATAGACTCGTATTTAAGCATATGGGAGCAAACACCTGCAAATACACGTATGCAAGTAACTACATCCATAGAAACATTTGTAGATATATACCTATAATGTTACGTGAACAGATGCGCGTGCACCATCAGGAAACTGAATACGCAAAGGCATATATATATATATATATATATATATATATATATATATATATATATATATATATATATATATATATATATCATGTGCGAAATACTGGTTAAATGACTACCCCATTAAATTTGAAATATGTAGAAAATAAACAGTATGCGAAATAAACATTTTTATATAAGTACAGAAGTATTTACACACGCAGTTTCATATATATTTGTGTATATATGCGAGTACGTATATATATATATATATATATATATATATATATATATATATATATATATATATATATATATAGTGCGAGTGTGTATATTTAAATGCATAAAGTATATGCAAGCATTAACGTTGCTTTCTTGTTTTCGATTATCGACATAAGCCCAACAATGAGTTTCATCGGGGCATAACACGAATGTGGCTTTTAAACCCAGCCAGCAATCCACGTTCTCTGCCACACGTTTATTAATTTGCATTGACTCTGAGTCCCTTTTGCGGATAGGATCTTCTATTATACTTTACATACACACACTCTCTAGAGATGATAGTGGTAACCAGCAATGTCAGTAATCATTTATATATATATATATATATATATATATATATAT
Source organism: Acanthosepion lycidas (assembly GCA_963932145.1). Classification (NCBI taxonomy): domain Eukaryota; kingdom Metazoa; phylum Mollusca; class Cephalopoda; order Sepiida; family Sepiidae; genus Acanthosepion; species Acanthosepion lycidas. The sequence goes on along the minus strand of OZ010608.1, from coordinate 16,011,404 downwards.
ATATATATATATATATATATATATATATATAACATATGGTTCCATCGCTACACAGGAATTACCATGTTTCATAGTAATTTCTTGTGTAGCGATGGAACCATATTTTTAAATTATTAAATCTATATTTATGCTCTGCAGAATTGTACTGAGCACTGTTTTTTAAAATTGAAAATAATTTTAATTTAATACAAACACTGGATATTATGAATTTTACTGTTCTTTCGTTTTAATTTAATATATATACATACATACATATATATATATATATATATATATATATATATATATATATATATATATGAAGAAATATATTTTTATGTTGTGCTATATTTATGGGACAAATTGCTCAATATCAGAGATACAGAGTATGCAAATATAAATATAAACGTAAACATTGAAGGCGACAATTTGTTTCATACAGACTTCAATCTTCACTTATATATATATATATATATATATATATATATATATATATATATATATATATATATATATATATCAAATGGACTGCTCGATAATCTTAACAGTAGGTTATTAATATTAATATTTAAAATTTTACAAAGGTCAGTTTTCAATCAATGCCTGAAGCTTGTTGCGTTCATGAACGTTGTATTGCTTTATGTGCTTCAACATGGGAAACTGGTGCAGAATTTTTAGTTTCTGTCTTCTTTGTGAGGAGGTCAAATTTGGGCCTAGATTTAGGAATTCTTTCTGCTTGTCTGTTAATTTATGTTCGATGTTTATCCTATATAACTATGTATAGAAAGGTCAATTAGGACCCATTTAAACACACCAACGTGTATTTCAACGTGCCAACTGGACGATCCTTTGTGGCCGAGCGGTTAGGCACGTCAGGATAAATGACGGTTCCGTATAGGATGCAGGTTCGAATCCTGTCAAAAAACGAATATTTTCTATGAAAATTTCTCGGACATTCAGGCCGGTAAATATTATTTAATACTGTTTATTATAAACAGAGCATTTACTTAAATACTTGTATCTATAAAAAGAACGTTAAACATAAAAATGTCTTTAATATATATATAGTCTTAAGGTGTGTTATATTTATATATATATATATATATACACAAGTGAACATTGAAGTCAACACGCAGAGGCGGAGATCAGAGTTCAAAATCTGGTTTCAGTTATGTCTCTCCATTTTGCAGTTATGTCACTTGGCAATGCATGAATCCTACTTGTGTCCAATTTTTTAGAACTATTTTCTCTTGCGGTTTGATTTAACTAAGTACAACTGTTAGCATATTACTTGGAAAAGAGCTGGGCAGTGGCAGTGGCCATTACCGTGAGAAATATCATATTATATCCAACTATCAACCTCCCCTTATTTAACAGTGGAAATGAAGTTGCGAAACCTTTTTTTTTTTTTTAAATAAAAAGATGTTCAACTAAACAGTGAAAACACAAGGAAAAATAACGCCTGAAGAATCAGTTCGTCGCTGGTGATCAATGATAATCGCTGATGATCCCTGGTTCAGATATTAGCCCATCGTCTTTTTCCACGTCTCAGGAGCGGCTGGGCGCTGCTGGTATTATGGCGTAGGAGTGTTACCCCAGCGTAATGTTTTGGCGCTACTTATGGTTATAAATGAAAGTCATAAAAATAACTCTAGGTTTTAAAGTAGAATATAATTAGTCATAATAAAGCTACGTATAGACAAATTCTATTGGTTTTGGATAACTAACGTAAAATGTCTCTAAAACGATGTACAGAATATATATATATATATATATATATATATATATATATATATATATATATATAGATATATATATATATATATATATATATGTATATATATAAAGAGCTACATATTCAGTTAAAACTGAACATTTCGATAATATCTTATAGAATACCGAAAAGCGGATGCCTATAGAGAAAATTTCTAGTTTTTACAAACTTTAAATCCAGAAAAGCAAATACACACACACACATACATACACGCACACACACACACTCACATATATATATATATATATATATATATATATATATATATATATATATATATATATATATGTACTATGACGTACCAAATTACGTAAGTACATGATTAAACTTAATGCATGTCATGTAAATACGCAATAAACATGTGCATTTCGCATTTGAAATGCTAATATTTGTTCTCGAAGACGGAATATGTGTACAGAAGCTATGGCATTCTTTAAATAGATAAACATATCTTTGAACACAAATAAAATGAAATCCACTTCTTTTTCCTCTGATTCGATTCTTTCATTCCATATTGTTTTGTAAATTATCTTTTTCGACACTCTGTCGTTTAATGAGCCATTGCGATCAATTCATATGCAAAAAGGAAATCTGGTTCCTTCATGTGGACCATTGATGTATTTCTAGTTATCAGACACTGCAATTGAAAACCTTCATCAAGATATGAAGTTGTACTTCCGTTTTCTCATTTGGCCTTTACTTCTTTTTGGTTTTGGAAATTTTTTCCGCTTCTGATAAAACGTATAACTTTGTGACAGACTTCCTTATTAAATACTGACCATTTCTTATTTAATTACAGGCTTCGGTAGAAAGAACTGAGCTAATGAGAACCTAATCATGTCACGTGTCTACAGCTGTGATTATATATTTTTTTTTCAGGAAAAAATAAAACAAAACAACAGCCGTGATTATGCCTCCGTGTTCGACAACCTTGAAGCCATTTCTTTTGCATTAACGTCTTTGATTCTTTTTTAAACAGAAAATAAAATTCATATAATATGTACAGGATTCAGGCTGAATAAAACTCTGATATATTAGGTTGGTGCAAAAATAATGGCGTAATAATGTCGTTTTTTGACGTTAAAAATACGTCAAAAAACGACATTATTACGTCATTATTTTTGCACCAAACTAATAATTAAGAATCAGAAATAGTACCACAATAAATACTGATAGGATAAGTGTAAGAATATAAAACTGAAACAATAACGGTCACACTAATGGCTACTAATATTAGTGTATAGTTTTTTTTAAGTCTATTTCCCAACAATAACAACAACAACAACAGCATCACTACTAACACCATCACCACCACCAACAACAATAATAATAATCATAATAATAATGGCAATAATAATAATAATGAGGAATACAAGAGTCAGAAAGAGTACAGACAACGCCATAATCAAATGAATCCTGAAAAGTGGTATAAGATTTCACGAACATTAGTTGAAGTCGAAAATGATAAATGAAGCTCATGTGGATTATGTCCATCTTGACTAACAAGCGCTTGGAGAGCAATCATCCTGATATCGCAATTGTGCACGAGAATAGTCATCAACGGATCCTGATAGGCATTGGGGTAGCTTAGAATATCGTGAAGGCAAGGTAGGAGAAATTAAAGAGGTACGAAAAGCTAACAGGGCAAATCAAAGAAATGTACCCAGCATCAGTTCAAGTCCTCCATTTTCCTGGTTGGCGTGCTCGGAATAATTGGCAGGGATCTTTATACTTCAAAAGCTGCCTCGGCAATACCTGGCATCATTAAGTGTGCTGTGTCTATCAGCCGAAACGTAGCGACATGTTTCTCTGTTATTTTTGTGTCAGCAAACGAAATCCTTCGATTCAACCATAACAATTTGCTCGCATTTATTTATTCTGTACATCGTTTGAGAGACATTTTACGTTAGTTATCCAAAACCAGTAGAATATTTCTATACGTAGTTTTATTATGACCAATTATATTATAATTTAAAACCTAGAGTTATTTTTATGACTTTCATTTATAGCCATAAGTAGCACCAAAACACTGCGCATGGGTAACACTCCTACGCCATAAAACCAACTGCGACCAGCCGCTCCTGAGACGGGGGCAGAAGATGATGGGGTAATATCCGGACCAGGGATCATCAGCGATTATCATCGATCACCAGCGACGAACTGATTCTCATCGAACACGTCTTCTACAAATCACTCCCCGCTGCCCATTATATCGCGAATGACCGTGGTTTCAACTACTTATCTTCAGCTAAGACTGTCTGCTCAACATACTGACTGTCTCTCGACCTTCACTAACTACCTATCGTTCTTCTACACCCCTCAAGCTGTTTCGTTTTCAACTTCTTGTTACCAACAACCGTCTACTCTGGGCTACGATTGCCAGCTAGTACCATCTTAGTAACTATCGTAGCGACATGCTATAGTGTTATTTTTGTTTCAGATTAATGTACTCTTTCAATTTCGTAGACATTTTACGTTTGTTATCCAACACCAATAATTTTTCTTTCCTATTCTTATTTTTATGACCAATTACATTATACTTCATAACATGGAATTATTTTAATGACTTTCATTTATAACTATAAGTAGCGTCAAAAATTTGCACTGTTGTAACACGCCTGCGCCATAAAACCAACTGCGACCAGCCGAGAGGAAGATGATGAGGTAGTATCCGGTCCAGCGATCATCAGTGACCAACTGACTCCCACCGACCACGTCTTCTGCCAATCCATTTGAATCACCATGATATCAACCGCCTACCCTTACCAGTTCAGCACTCTGATTGCCTATCGTCCTTCCACACCTCTCAGGCGGTTTTGTCTTCATCTTACCGTTACCAACAACCGTCTACTCTGGGCTACGACTGCCAGTTAGTACCATCTTAGTAACTATCATAGCAACATGCTACTTTGTTATTTTTCGTTTCAGTTAATGGATTCTTTCAATTTAACCTTGAATAGTTCGAGTTTATTAATTCTGTACATCGTTTCAGAGACATTTTACGGTCGTTATCCAAAACCAATCGTATATCTTTCCAGTTAGAATTTTTATTATGACCAATTATATGATGGCTCATAACCTAGAGTTATTTTAATGACTTTCATTTATAACCATAAGTAGCGGCAAATGTTGTACCCCTTCTACGCCTACGGACAGAGGGCGGAGCAGATGATAAAGTAGTATTCGCGACCAACTAACTCCTACCGACCGTGTCTTATATCAATCCACTCGGCAATATTGAATTGCCGAGTGGATTGATTTCACTCCCTGCTGCTCTTCATCTCGCGGATCACCGTGGTTTCGACTGCCTACCCTTGGACAAGACTGCCTGCTAGTATCGCCTCACCATTCCGACTGTCTATCGACCTTCACTGAATGCCTGTCATCTTTCGATACCTACCAAGCGGTTTCGTCGTCTTTTGGTTATCAACAAATAACTACGACTGCCAGTTAGTACCAACAACAATATATCAACTGTCTATCAACATTCGTCACCATTCAAATTATGCACCACTCAAATTTGGCACCACTCAAATTGCTCCGATCATCATCAACAGTCGACACATCTAAGACCAATAGTCAATTACCAGCACGACCACGCAAGACATTTGAAACATTCGGTTTCATTCTTCGATTGTGTTTTTCTGCCAATAATGAATTTTTGCATATTTTCTAACTTGGTCGACTCGCATTGATATTCGCTGCTTGAAACAAAATTTGCCAATATATCGTAGACATTTGGCTGTTATGCGTGTGTGTTCGCTATACCCTTTTCAGGTTGAGTATGATGATGTATATATTGGGTTTGGGTATATCTATACCCTGGCGTCCCTGTGCTGGTTTGCTGCACTTCCCTTTAGTATTAGGTGGGTGCAAAAATAATGACGTAATAATGTCGTTTTCTTGACGTTAAAAATACGTCAAAAAACGACATTATTACGTCATTATTTTTGCACCAACCTAATATTAATAATAATGCACGGTGGAGTAATGGATGGCGACTCGGATTGAGCCGAGTTCGAATTCCATCCGGATCCGTTACAGTCATTTACATGCTAATAGCCTTGGGAAAGCCATGAATCCGATTCGTCTCCCTCCAGCTATGGGTAAATAGCAGAACAGACTGGGTTCTATAGCCTTGGAGGGCAAGCGGTCGAGGAGAAAGTAACTTTGAATTTAAAACTGTAGTCCTGGCGTAGCACATACTAGACAGACAAAGAAAGGATCGTTCGAATTGATTCCGACTACGGTCGACCTGGATTAATAATTACTTGCAGCACAAAGGTATGTAAACTGGAAAAAAACTCATATTTATTGGTATATTTTACACACTAGGGTAAATTTCTCTCCATACACAGGTCAATGTTTTTTTATTTTTTATCTCTGATTAAAAAGCACCTCTTCTATTTGTATCGTCTGATATTTTTTACAATAATATTAAACTTATACAAAGCCAAGAATCCACTCGAGGTACTGGATTACAGAGCAAGAGACAAGAGACAGGCTTTATGAGGATATGTGGTTAATACAATGTTTAATCCTGGAATTAAACAAGTTAAAATTGTAATGAGGCATCCTGTTAGGAAACGGTTCTTCTTTCGTGAAAAGATGTTCGAATGAAATATACGTCTCATCAATGCAACACGAAGGAAACGAGGGTAATTCTCTACAATGAGCGTGGCATTATGGGTCCTCGCTCTGAATGTTAGAATTGATTTAAAAAAAAAAAAACTTTTGCTTGAGACGTGGGGTCAACTCGTACTACACAAAGCAAAGGAAGAACATAATAATTCCACTGGTAAATATACAGGGTATCAGTATTTTACACCTGCAGTCCGTTAGTAAGTTGCACAAATATAATCTGTTTTTGAAAATAAACATTTTCCTACGATCTTGTGAACCGAATTGATTACCCGTGACTGGCGATAAAAACAGAACCAGTTATCGTAAACAAAGAGAAGAAAACATTTAGTTATTGGATATCTCGCTATTCAAGCCGACTAAAACATAACATAGAAGGAAAATCTAGGAAACTATTGGGACTTGAGAAGTGACAGTTAAAAACTAGAAAAGCTGAAAGAGTCGAAAACATTGAGGCAACGGTTGTACTAAACAATTAGGTATGAATACTGGGGAGAGTTCTGGAATGTTGAGAAGAGATGGTCCAAATAATCTCACTACAGGTTTTACTAGATATTTCGTACTACACTTGGAATTCCTATATCGTAAATTAAAGAACCTATTTCCTGCCTTAACATTCGACTTTCGATTCTAAAACCTACCCTGATATATGGGTACACGAAAAACAATTAAAGTTTGATATTTGTGATTGAATATCTGTTGATTGTAGAAATTTATGTTTGATTTCCAAGCAAAATCCTATCAGAAATCCTACTTCCGTTTTTGAATGTTTTTCCAAAAACTGAAATGCATAACACACTTTCAGTCTTGAAGAGAGATATTACACAAATTCTCCAAGCAGTTTCTTACTGTTCTCTTATTGTTCTGCTTTCATTTCTTGACTTAAAATCATAACGATGGAATCCTTACTTTGCCAAAACATTAATGTCAACCTTACACTGTGTATTAGTGCCATTAGAAGAAAAGTAGAATTACATTCATTTAAGCATTTAAAAATATTAAATATATTCCTTGCATAATATGAAGAAATTAAAATTCAAAATTTAATTAGGGAATCTGCAATGTCTTTAACTATATTTATCAAGTGCATTTTATGGCATATTACTCCAATCATCTGATTTCTCTGGTCCATAAGAGGTGAGACCATTGGAAAGTGACATATATCGCGTTCTACAGCAATACAACAACGTCTACCAATTTCTTGCTCTGTTACATTTGTTGAAGCTTCACATCACTGAATTTTACTGTTGTTATATATCTTGGATTGTTTCTGAAACCAACTGGAATATTACTAATTAAATATTAATACTAATTAAATATTAATACTAATTAAATATTAATACTAATTAAATATTAATACTAATTAAATATTAATACTAATTAAATATCCCTGTTACGTATCTTTTGTTATCTAGTTCTGTAGATCGAACATGTGAGAAACGACAAAGTTTTGGAGGCAATGGAAACAAAAAGAATACTTATACTTAACCTGAGGAAGTGAGTTTAAATTTCAGGAGGACATAATGAGGAAAGAGTGCTTGGAAAATTTGATACTCATAACCTACCAAGCGAGCATGAGTAAATGGCTAGCGGAACAATGTTTAGGATAGATAATAAAAACGAAAAAATTATTAGGAGCTACGAAGGACAGGAAATTGTGGAGAGCCATGATTGCCAACATCTTGAAGGGACACGGCGCATAGAAGAAGAATAAGAAGAAGTAGAAGAAGAATGACCTTGTGTAAGTGGATGACAGAAAAATGTTTAGGAGAAATAATAAAAATACAAAGTTTATTACGAGCTACGAAGTGCAGGAAATTGTGGAGAACCATGATCGTATAAGTCTTGAAGGGACACAGCGCATAGTAGAAACAGAATGAACTTAAGTAAATGGGTGGGGGGATAAGGTTTAGGAGAGATAACAAAAAGACAAAATTTGTTAAGAGCTACAAAGGAGAGGAAATTGTGGAGAGCTATGATCACCAGCGTCCTGAAGGGAAAACGCCACATTGAAGGAGAAGAATGAGCTTGTGTAAATGGATGACGGAACAGAGTTTAGAAGAGATAACAAAAAGACAAAATTTATTAAGAGCTACAAAAGACAGGAAGTTGTGGAGAGCCATCATCGTCAAAGGTTCTTAAGGTACATGGAAAGAAGAAGATGTTATTTTACTTAGTTTTTTCGTCTTCTTCGATGAGTTTTTATTTCGTGGTTTATTTTTTTCTACAATAAAAGCATTTAAATTATTTCTGCGTAGTACCCAGGGCCTGGGTACTACTCTCTGTATGAACCTATAGAGCCAGTGTGCCCTGACAATCCCCGTAGGTGAAACCTAGGTAGGTTTGCCTGTCTCTTTAGGTACATAGTTAGATTTGCTCTACTTAGTGTATTGAGCACTTTGCTTAGTTACTTTTGCCTTACTCGTTTTGGAGTTTTTTTTCTTTGGACTCTGATCTTCGATTCTGAACGATTGTTTTTGCCTCAGCTACAAGTTCTTAGTTCTTTCTTTTTTATCCCTTATTTTTCCTTGGGTAATGGTTTGTTCAACTACAAGCCAAAATACCTAAGGTTTTTCCAGACGAGTATAATTACTTATATATAAATATATATATATATATATATATATATATATATATATATGGTATTTGAATAAACAGGTTCGTTCATAAGATGTAACGATTCCTTTTTTAACAATTTTATACATTTGCATTTGTTTGAGTTTCTTTCCTAAAGCAACTTTATCAAGATTGAAAAATATTAATTTTTTTTTATTCTTTTAGAGAAGGTTCATAGAAGGGGTCAGAGTCAAATGAATCCCTAAAGTAAGGATTTATCCTCTGTTTTTTATTTAAAATGTTAAGTTTGAAAATGTGCTTACGTTATTGATAACGGCCTGCTATTACGAATTGGTGGAAAGGTCATCAGCAGTAGGACGTATCAATGTCTCCAGCCTGTACCGAAGCTATCAGCTGAATTGTGATCTGAACTACTCAACGTATAATATTTCATCTAAGTGATTAATATGAGCCACTGAATTTATAGCTTTGTCAATGATAGCTATAATTTTGAGAAATTAATATTTGTTACGTGAAATAAATGATTTTTTCTTTAAAAAACACATTTGGCTAATGATTTATCTACGTAGATATGAGTTTCACGAAGAAAAGTAGCCGAGAAGAAAATTATAGAATGAAATGAAGGAAGGAAGAAAGAGAAGAAGAATGTGTAAAAATATAAGAAGAAATTAAAACGAGGGAAGAAAGATGAAACGAGAAGAAAGGAAGTATTTTAAAAATAAGGAGAGAAAAAAGGCGGAATAAGAGAAGTTAAAGGTGAAGTAAAAGAAAAGAAGAAAAAGTAGAAATGAAGAAGAGAAGGAAAATAAAAAAAGACTTAAGAAATTATAGAAAAGAATTATTTGAAAAGAGAAAAGAATAAGTTAAAATTACAAAGGCAAAACCAGGATAAAGATAATAATGAATGAAAAGCAGGAAATTATAACAATGGAGGGAAGGAGGGGGTGGTGTAGATGAATAAAAAAAGTGAGCGGTAAAAAGTTCAAGGAATTGAGTGACTATGTTGAAGGAAGGAGAATCGCCTATAAGAAAGAAAAAATAAAAACATTGCAGTAAAAATTAGGAAAATATTATAAAAGTAATGAAGAAGAAGACAAAGAAGAAGTCAGAGAATAATAATAATAATAATAATAATAATAATAATAATAATAATAATAATAATAATAATAATAAGAAGAAGAAGAAGAAGAAGAAGAAGAATCTTCAAAAAACTATCAAAATACAAGGAATTTGAAATCGAAATCTTAAAAATGTGGCACATGAGGACATTAACAATTTCAGTTGTAGTTGGAGCCCTCGGATTGATTGGAAAAGATTCCAGTAGACATATTGAAGGAATTCCTGATAGCCATTGCCTTAAATAAATCCCAAAAATTGTACTCACAAGCACAGCCCACACTTTACGAAGGGCTTTATCTACCTAAAATATGTATGATCTTGGGGTTTTTTTTCCCTCAAAAGTGTTCAGTGGAAAATTTCATGAAACCATTTCTGACATTATGTCTCTAGTTGGGACCCAGAAAGAAATGAGTATAAACTAGAAACCAAAGCAAATAATAACAACAACAACAGCAACAACAACAACAATAATAATAATAATAATAATAATAATAATAATAATAATAATAATAATAATAATAATATCGAAATCTCCAAAATGTAGCCCATGAAGACATCAACAATTTCATTTGTAGTTGGAGCCCTCGGATTGATTGGAAAAGATTCCAGTAGACTCATTGAAGGGATTCCTGGTAGCCCATGCCTTAAAGAAATCCAAATAATTGTACTCACAAGTACAGCCTACACTTTACGAAGGGCTTTATCTATGTAAAATATGTGCGATTTTTTTTTGAAACTGCTCAGTGGAAAATGTCATGATGCCATTTCTGACCTTAGATCTCTGGTCGGGGCCCGTAAAGAATTGAGTATATACCAGAAACCAGAGGAAATACTACTACTACTACTACTACTACTACTACTACTACTACTACTACTAATACTGATACTACTACTACTGATAATAATCATAATAATAATAATAATAATAATAATAATAATAATAATAATAATAAGAAGAAGAAGAAGAAGAAGAAGAAGCTTTTTTGTTGTTGATTAGGTGTTGGGGATGATGATGATGATGATGATGATGATGATGATGATGATATTAGATAAACTGAAGAATGAAGCACGAGAAAAAGTGAAAAAGAAGGTGAAACAATAAAGTGAAGGAAGTGGGAGTAAGCAGAAGAAGATATCAACAATGGGAAATGTTAACAAAGAAAGAAAAAAAAAGAAGAAAAGTCAGAGGGAAAAAGAAATAGGTAAAAAAGTCAAGTGGAAGTAAAAACAGTAAAAGGAAGAAAAAGAAAAGAAAAAAAAGGAAAAGCAAAAAAAAAAAAAAAATAAAAGTAAAAAAGAAGCAAGTATCAAAAGAAGCAAGTATCAAAACAAGAAGAAATGAAAGAAAAAGAAAAGAAAATTAGAATGCCAATCTGGCAACGAAGACAAGAAAAATAAAAAAGAAAAAAAGAAAGTGAAATGAAAAATGAAAAAATAGCAAAGAAGAATGGAAGGAAGCTGAAAAGAAGAAAAATGAATAAGAAGAAGAAGGAAAGTAAAGGAAAACAAATTTGATGGAAATAAAAAGAATAACAGAAACAAGAAAAAGGATCAAATTAATAAAATTTAAGATTATTATTATCCTCCTCTTCTTCATCATCATCCGTCGTCTACACCTCCTCCCTCTCTTCCTCCACTTCTTCTTCTTCTTCTTCTTCTTCTTCTTCTTCTTCTTTTCGTCCTCTTAGAAGTGTTCTTTGACATTGTTGTCATCGTCTGCGTTTTCTTCAATTTTCTTTTTCTTCTTCTTTTCGTCATCGTCGTCATCGTAATCGTCATCGTCGTAGCTTGTTGTTGTTGTAGTTATTGTTTTCTTCTTCTTCTTCTCGTCTTCTTCTTCTTCTTCTTCTTCTTCATCTTCTTCTCGTCGTCGTCGTCGACTTATTTTCCACCTCCATCTCCTCATCGTCGTAGTCTTGCTGTTACTGCTCTTCTTCTTCTTCTTCTTCTTCTTCTTCTTCTTCTTCTTCTTCTTCTTCTTCTTCTTCTTCTCATATTAAATAACCCTAAAAGCAATTGCGTTCATTGCCATCATGTCTATTGCAAAAATAATTAGCACCCTCGCTGCATGTATTAATCATTGTTGCGTTCTTGAAAAAAAATCTTTTTCCCCTTTTCTGTCTTTTATTACGAGAAACTTCGCCATGCATCGTCCACCCACACCCCACTGCCTTACTCCAACTTCCTCCAATCATCTACTCCTACCTTATGACTCGTTTTTCATGCCTATTATCATCGATAAGAATTGTATTTAATACGAAAACCGACAGTGATGATCTTATTAATAATAATCAGTGATTAATTAGTTCTTCTCTCTATCTTTCTATCGATCTGTCAACAAGTTATTTCAATGACAATCCTGCCATTACTGCTAGGAAGTCAGTTATATTACCCTTTTCATATCTATGTCTTCATTCGCACCTACTTAACTTGCTTTGTTCTTTATCTATCTATCTATCTATCTATCTATCTATCTATCTATCTATCTATCTATCTGAATCTTTGCATTATCTATCTATCTATCTATCTATCTATCTATCTATCTATCTATCTATCTATGTGTATGAGCCTGTTCATCTTTCACTCTCTTTTTCTCTATATAGATAAGCTTATTCGTTATCTATCTATCTATCTATCTATCTATCTATCTATCTATCTATCTGAGCCTGTTCATCTTTCAGTCTCTTTTTCTCTATATAGATAAGCTTATTCGTTATCTATCTATCTTTCTATCTATCTATCTATCTATCTATCTATCTATCTATCTATCTATCTTAACCTGTTCACTGTCTATCTATCTCAGTCTGTTCATTATCTATCTATCTATCTATCTATCTATCTATCTATCTATCTATCTATCTATCTATCTATCTATCTATCTATCTCATGCATTGTATATATCTATAGTTTCTATCTCCTATGAGAGATGTTAGAAAAGTAAGCTAACAATCATAATTAATCGAATTTGTTTCTTATGTTACAAATAAATACCAATGCATATTTTACTAGCAGTGTTATGTTGCTTTTCCACCACTGTCACCATTAAGAAAAATGTGTTTGTCCTATCTTTACTTGGGGTGCACAAAGCCAAGCTTGGAAGAACGTAGCATCAAACGGACGGATCCACTCTCGAATCTCTGCAGTGACAGCGTCATCTGTGTGAAATTTCTTCCCGGATAAATGCTGTGTGATCCCAACAAACCGATTGTAAACAAGCATAATTGTGCTGCTCAGTGACCCTATTTGTAAATGAATAATGATGGTGCATAAGTAAAAAATTTAAATTCAAGGACACGTATCGCACATACTTACGAGATAGACAAGCAAACATACATACACAGGTTTAGCTAAATCCATTGTTCCCTCCTTGTGACTTACCAAGTAAATCTATAGATTTAAATTATTTCTTAAAGAAGCTATTTATTTATCAACTATAAAAAATGTTTTTTTACGTAGGAAACTCATAAAGCATAACTTGTCTAGCGTTTTGTTAGATTACCACTTCATTTTTCTTAAGAAATGTTATCGTCTAAATGTACAAATCCTGTGTAATGTCTGTTGCTGCCATTGATTTCAAACGTACGCGTCATGACCCATTTACGGAAAATATTTTTTTTTAATTTTATCTTCTTGTACATAAAAATGGGTAAATATGGTTGCTGAAGATATTAGGTTTATAATTCCCAGAAATTTATACCCAGATGTCCTCAAGGACAATTTAACGTAGGTCATATTTCATTGGTTGATCTAAGCAACGCCCACAAACCTTATAAACCCCCACTCCTACTTTTTTCTTTTCTTTTTTTTAATTTTTTCGTAAAAAGAGGCTGTATTTTGCTTTTAAATCTGATTGAATCGTTCACTCGCCAGTAATTTACAATGGCTTGATGAGATACGATCTATGCGCATCGAAACACGACTGCAATTGTGTAGCGATTTTGACATGTTTTCGATGTAATATTCTAAAATAAAGCATATATATATATATATATATATATATATATATATATATGACTTATTGGAAAATTATAAGATAAATATGATATGAAATCACTACAAAAATAGCCATTTTTTCAACATTTCTGGTGCCTTATCAAGTGATGGTGTTGAATGTAGAAAAAGGGTTTTAAAAGGTTCAAATCAGTCACACACCCCACGTTAGGGGAGACGTCGTTATATAAGCTGCAATGACCAATCAAATTACAAGTATATGAGAATTCAAAAAACTTGACAACGAACCTTGGTTATAATAATTAATGCTTTAATGTTAGGGTTAGACTAAAACAAAAATGATTCTGACTAGTTAATATCAAATTTTACTATAAAATTAAAAATTAACAATTTTAAATTTTAATTTGAAACTGAGTAAAATATGTTTTGCTATTTATTTTGTTGTAATTGAAAGGCCATATATATATATATATATATATATATATATATATATATATATATATATATATATACAGGTTACCAAAAAGTCCTTATATAGGTACTTATAATAGAAATGCAAGGCATTGAAGCAGGTGATTTGTAGTTCGAACAATATCGGTAATTAATTTACTACTGCTTAGCAAAGCTGTGTCTACGCTATCCCGTGCAGCTGCGGAAAGGAATATAAAGGAGAGACAGTTCGCCCCCTCAAGGTAAGGTTTCAAGAACACCAGAAAGCTGTAACACGAGGGGAAGTAGAAAAATCAGGCGTGGCTGACCACATATGGAGAGAGAATAAAGATCACCGTCCTCTGTGGGAGCAGGTTGGTATCATAGACAAGGAACACCATCGGAAAATTCGTAAACTTAATGAATCAGCACATATGCTAGGCCACAAAAATCTCCTGGGCCGACCAAGCATAGAAATAAATACAATATGAGAACCAGTAATAAGGAGTGCCAGAGAAAAGCAATGATAATAACAAGGTTGCAATATGAGCTCTGGTAAAAAATAAGCATGCAATGATAACAGCAAAAATTGCAATATGAGCACTGGTAAATATCGTTGCTGAAGATATTAGGTTTATAATACCCAGAAATTCATATCCAGATGTCCTCAAGTGGATAAAGGCGTTGGTTAGATCCAGTGACAGGTCCCAAAGAGTGTGTGCTCAATACCCGGTTAAGGCAGTGGAGAACTTTCAGAGGGAAATTAACAGGAGATAACTGATAACTGACATCCAATAGTCATGGCACGTGGAACTAGAACAGTCTACGCCAGTGAGCGAAATAAAGGGTTCAGTTCGACATTCCAACTACCTGAAGACAATGGCCGAATCGTTGTGATAAATATGGCGACAAAGATGAGGACAATAGTCCGAATAATGTAAATAATTACCCAAGAGATCTAATAGTTCTGGAGTAGTTGTTTGCCCCGGTTACGGTTGTAGAGGGGTTTGTAGTTTCCACAGAAATATTATTAGTTTTATTATCAATATTATTATTTCCGTTGTCGTTTTATTTCTGTAATTTTTTCACCAGCCCATTTTAATGTACACACACACACACACACACACACACACACACACATATATATATATATATATATATATATATATATATATATATATGTATAAAATTGAAAGAAAAAAACAGACCATTTTAAGTCTCCATTAGTTATAATTTATATCACCAGAGTCTTTATTTTTCACTGGATCTTCTGACTTCACTTTCAAGGGTGAAAAAATGAATTTAACATTTACACTTTTGAATGGCAGTATTAAGCTTATATAAGGTGACATACAGGGTGGTGAGGGAAAGTGTGAGAGACATAGTCGAATTTAGAGAGGGAAGGGAGAGTTTTAAATTTATTTTAATTTTTATTATAACAATACATAATATTGAGGAGCAGTTGGGTTAAGGATCAGACATTGACCTATTTAATCGGTCAACTCACCGGAAATGATATGGTTAAAAAGGAGAAAAAAAAAAAAGGAAAAAAAAGAAAAAGGTGGGGGGGGGTAAAGAGATAAAAAATAAAAGATGGACGTAGAGTTTTGAAGGAAGCAGAAGGGTGGTATAGTTTGATATTTAGGCAATTTAGAAAAACACAGATTTTAACGTTTGATAGTAATTTAAATGTTTAAATATCCCATAATAAACTAGATTTAATGCTTGATAGCAATTTAAATATTTAACTTCTCCACAAATAAATTAGGGATTTAATATAAACTGAATATTATATTAATAAACTAATATAAAAATAAAAAAATTACTAATAGTAATATTTTAATATTGTGAATGCCGGTTGAGGTAAAAACTTTTTTTAGTTAGAGTCTAATTCATCAATTTAATCCGAAGCTATTTTTAGATGAGCAATATTTCTTAATTAATATTTAAGTTGCAAATCAAGATGAAGTAAGAAACGGATTACCAAGATGTTCGTTACTTAACTATATATATATATATATATATATATATATATATACATTAAGAAATGGACAAAGTCCGACAATTTATTTATTAAAGACATTTTTTATGCTTAACGTTCTTTTTATAGATACAAGTATTTAAGTAAATGCTCTGTTTATAATAAACAGTATTAAATAACATTTACCGGCCTGAATGTCCGAGAAATTTTCAGAGAAAATATTCGTCCTTTGACAGGATTCGAACCTGCATCCTATACGGAACCGCCATTTAGCCGGGCGTGCCTAACCGATTCGGCTACAAAGGAGCGTTCGGTTGGCAAGGTCGAATTTACTGCTTATAAACTTCAATCTTCCTTGAATCTCGTACATTCATAACTGCTCATGGCGTATCAAGGGACGTCAGCGTAAATGACGGTTCCGTATAGGATGCAGGTTCGAATCCTGTCAAAGGACGAATATTTTCTATGAAAGTTTCTCGGACATTCAGGCCGATAAATGTTATTTAATACTGTTTATTATAAACAGAGCATTTACTTAAATACCTGTATCTATAATAAGAATGTTAAACATAAAAATGTCTTTAATAAATAAACTGTCGGACTTTGTCCATTTCTTAGTGTATGACGTCATTTGTTTACATTTGATACGCCATGAGCAGTTATGAATGTACGAGATTCATGGAAGATTGAAGTTTATAAGCAGTAAATTCGACCTGGCCAACCGAACGCTCCTTTGTGGCCGAATCGGTTAGGCACGCTCGGATAAATAGCGGTTCCGTATAGGATGCAGGTTCGAATCCTGTCAAAGGACGAATAATTTCTATGAAAATTTCTCGGAAATTCAGGCCGGTAAATTTTATTTAATACTGTTTATTATAAACAGAGCAATACTTGTATCTATAAAAAGAACGTTAAACATAAAAAATGTCTTTAATATATATATATGGTGTGTTTGGACAGCAATTTCTTTTTATACAAGTTACATTAAAAGCGACTGTCATGTTATTGCGCATAAGCTTTTTATTTTATATATATATATATATATATATATATATATATATATATATATATATATATATATATATATATATATATATATATATATATAAATGCATCTTTCATTAAATAATATAGACAAGTTTCGTCTATTTATTGTACGTAATTTCTTTTCACATTGTCTGATAAGACGTGAGGAAAACACCAGATTGTTACATGTTTAAATCCAGTCTAAGCTTTCAGCTTACACAAGCCATTATCAAAGATGACAATTTCACCAAATCAAACAACACACGGAGGAAACAGCAGTGATAGTCCGCCCCTGCTGCATGAAAATTTCCAAGTAACGACAAACTAGTATATACGAGACGCGAAACTCACACATGACCACGCGAGAGTAAAAAACGAGAAGTATTAAATATGGGAAGCCATTGGTATAAACCAATGGCTTCCGTTATAAATTATAGGCATTTAAGGATATTTGTGGAGATTTCATAATTTATTTTGTTCAGGTTAGGTTTCAACTGTTTTATGTGTAAAGCTTCAAGAATTTTAAATTTTTGTTTATTGTTTTTATGTTTAAATATAGTTGCGTTGTCAACAAGGATTTTCAAGAATTGAGTACATGGGCAGGCATGTTGTTTTAAATGTCTAAAAATGTTAGAGTTATCATTTAAATGTAGAGTCAAGCGCCTTGAAAGCGAGTTTGTGGTGTGAACAACGTATATATATATATATATATATATATATATATATATATATATATATATATATATATATATATATATATATATATATATATATATATATACAGACACAGAGTTTGGTGGATAAATTGTCGTCTAAATTACATAAGAATGACGCCAAACCGATTACAGGATCACTCAGATGCTTTTCATTTAGTAGGGTGCTTATAAATCATGTTATCATTCTGTTTATATGGCGGTGTAATGGTTAGCGAGCTTGTTTCACTAGAACAATTACGAGTGAGTTGTGAGTTCGATCCTCACTGGATGCCCCATACTTTCGGCCTAGTGCCATATCTGAGCTACGCTTGGAAAATCACTGGGGTGCTTCAGTGTAAATGTTAGCAAACTTGTCCCGCTAAAACAGTTACGACTGAATAGTGAGTTCGATCCTCACTGGGTGTCCCATACTTTTGACTTCGTGCCACATTTAAGCTACGCTTAGAAAATCATTTAGGGTCCCTCGAGGCGGTGTAATGTTTAGCAAGTTTGTCTCGTTAGAACAGTTACGATTGAGTAGTGAGTTCGATTCCCACTGGGTGCCCCCTACTTTCGTCCTTGTGCTACATCTAAGCTACGCATGGAATCTGACTATTATAATTCTGTTTCTTCCTTAGTTGGTACCTCATAAATAAGGGACTGTTCCGTTTTGTTCGCAAAGAAAACCAGAAAAGATGCTGTACAGTTTCAGCAAGAAAAAGCAAGAAAGGAAGAAAAAAAAAAAAATGAAAACAGACGAGACAGTAACGCGCTCATATATGAAGATCCGCTTCAGTAAAATACAAACATATGCCAAGTTTAATTTTTTTCATTTGTACCCTCTTTTCTTAAATTCCATTGAATGCAATATTCTGTTAACGTTTTTAAGCTTAAATAGTTACCGATATAACAGGGTGATTTCTTCGGGTAGTTTATAGCAGTAAAACTTTGAAGAACCTTATGGAATCGTTAAGTTAAGAATAAAGATTTATCAGAAAATTTAAATAGGAAAACCGCGTAATTTAATAACGATGGCAATTCTTACGCGGTAAACTGTATAATTCAAAGTGACATTAAAGGACGAAATATTTGGAGATGACTAGAATAGGCATGTTGTACAAAAGTCATAAAGCTCTATTTGTAAGAATTAATTATATGAATGCAATAGTCATTTATGCAAAGAAACGCTTCATTACATAATAAACAAAAGTAATAAGAAGGCATGCGTTGAAAGAGTTACTGAATTACTTCCAAACTGCTAAAAATTAAAGCAAGAATTGTGTCTAATAAGTATCTCTGTCTTTAAGAAAAATATTTTATGTCGGAATTCTCTTTAAGGCAATTATAGAACATTGTATTTAAAGATAGATAGGAACAGACTGAGATAGATAGACATATAGATATATAGATAGATTATTAGATAATGAACAAGCTGAGATAGATAGATAGATAGATAGATAGATAGATCGATAGATAGATAGATAGATAGATAGATAATGGACAGACTGAAAACAGGCGATAACTGATAACTGACATCCATTAGACAAGGTACATGGAACTAGAACAGTCTACCCCAGCGAGCGAAATAAAGGGTTCAGTTCAACATTCTAACCACCTGAAGAAGGCCGGAGTGTACAACAATTGTATTATTTATTGTATAATAAAAAATTATTATTATTATTAGTAGTATTAGTATGATTATTATTATTATTATGATTAATTGATTTCTGTTGTATACACATTTCCTTACGTGTCACAACCAGATGCTTAACTGACATTCATTAGTCATGGCATGTGGAACTAGAACAGTCTACCCCAGTGAGCAAAATACAGGGTTCAGTTCGGCATTCCAACCACCAGAAGAAGTCCGGAGCGTACAACGGCCGAAACGTTGTGATAAATATGGCGACAAAGATGTGGACAATAGTCCGAATAATGTAAATAGTGAAGAATTTAGTTTGTTTACATTTCGGGTAAGAAACTAAAGCTAGAGTATATAGGAGGTACTTGGAATGATTCCAGCGACAGATTGGCATTTCTTCAAGTAGGTAATTGAGCCTTGCATTGGAGTGAGGTCTCTCGTGGCTGAACGGTTCAAGAAGCTTCGAGATTTCAACTGGTCTTCCCAGGATAAAGGAAACGCAGGTTTGATCACTGCTAAGAGATAAATTTTCTTTTATAACATATTCAATTTGTCGGACTGATAAGAACAATAAAAAAACGGATGTCTACTCAAACTGTAGAGATTATAG
>OZ010608.1:15950980-15985980 GCA_963932145.1 Acanthosepion lycidas | reverse complement strand
ACATTACCGCTTCTTGCTGCTATTATTGTTATTAATGTTATTATTATTATTATTATTATTATTATTGTTGTTGTTGTTGTTGTTGTTATTATTATTATTATTGCTATTATTGTCATTCCATCAGAACCTTATAATAATAAGAGGAAGAACAGAAAATATCCCTTCCATACGTCTGTTTCCGTCACTTCCTCCTCCTCCCCCTTTTCCTTCTCCTCTTTCTTTTCCTTCTTCTCCTCCTCTTCATCCTCCTCCTCCTCCTCCTCCTAATAATAATAATAATAATAATAATAATAATAACAATTAGAAAAAAAGAAGAAACAAAGAAAATAAACCTTCCATATTTCTGTCCTCGCTTTTTCTTCCTTCTATCTGCCGCTTCCCAATAATAATAATAATAATAATAATAATAATAATAATAATAATAATAATAATAATTAGAAGAAGAAGAAAAAATAAGAAGAAGAGAAAATAATCCTTCCATAACGCCTGTTCTCCGCCTCTTTCTCCTCCACCTCTTCCTTTCAATAATAATAATAATAATAAAAGAGAAAATAACCCTTTCATACGTCTTTTCACCGCCTCTTCCTACACTTCCTCCTCCTCTTTCTCCTTCTCCTCCTCCTCCTCCTCCTTCTAATAATAATAATAATAATAATAGTAATAATTAGAAGAAGAAGAAGAAGAGGTAAAAAAGAAGAAAAATGTTAAAGGTGATGGAACTGATGAGAATGGAAATAAAAACATTTTTTCATTCGGCCTTAATGAAGATGGGCGAAAAAAAAATGAAGCCTAAAAAATTGATGATCGAGTAAATACAGACGGATTATTCAAAAGTAAAAAAAAAAAAAATGTCGTTCATTATCTACGTTCACAAATGTTTGTCGCATCATTTCTCTCGGTGAATCACTTTTCTTCGTTCCTTTGCAGCCTTGAAATGGATAAATATTTCGTTTTCTTTTCAACAACAAAGCCAGGTGATCAGTGTGTCAGTTTCCGCAAGACACAAAATATCTGTCTATGTTATTTCGAATTTGTTGGAAGTTTGCGTTTTGTTGTCACTTTGCCTTTTTTATATGGATCCGTCGGCGTATCAAATAAATCTGATTTTATTCTATTTTAATTACTTAATGCTTAACTTATTCAAAAGAGGGCCAATAAGTGCAACACCCAGTAAGGTTCGATCACACAACAAAGATGCATTATTATTGTTTATTGCTACCTACATCTTGTGGAAGATGGGGAGGATAGTAACCGAGTCAAGTAACACCACATCAGTTTCAGAAGCAAGTGAATTTTGATGGAATACAAGCTTAATGCTTAACAATGATTACATGATGTTAGTTGTTCGTGTAATGAAGTCACAAACATTTGTATTACGGTAACACAGTTTCATTCAATATTTTTCCTAAGCGCAGTTTAATCTGTGATTTTAGCTACACCTAAAAAATATCGATCTATATGTTTGAGTCAGTAAATGAAAATTATCTGGTTTTATATTCCTCATTATCTACAACGACTTGTTTCTAATTACTTCGATATCTTTTGAATAAAATTGCGCAGGTTTTGATGTCAAAAACGGTTTCGACGAATGTGGTTTACATTAGAGAATTTTTACCCTCCCAGGCGTCTTGCTGCGACGGAAAACGGTAATAATCGGTTGGTACAAAGTCAAGTGAATAGGGCGGGTAGAATAGAACAGACTTACCGAGTTCCATTCTTTTCCTGATGTTGTTCTTGCTGGATGTGGCCTGGTGTTGTCATAGGAAAGAACCACATTATTTCTTTAATCCACGGTGTACACTGCCATGCAAAAAACTAATGCTTCGAATGATTAGTGGTTAGGGCAGAGGTTGCGAAATATTTTTACACTGGGCCGCGTTTTCAGAATAAATATATCTCGCGCCTCACCCAATTTTACGGGATAAAAAGTACATTTAAAAATAAAGAGAGAGAGAGAGAGAGAGCGTTAAAGGGAGATAACTGTAGATTCAAAGTCAGAACATTATCATTGATAACTCTCTCCTCGAATTTGCAGACCATAGTTAATATATTCTTAATGCAAAATATATCATAATATATATATATATATATATATATATATATATATATATAATGCTATAAATTGATTGATTTATAAAATCGGTCAATAATTATTTATAACTATTTATACTGGGACTCATACATCCAATTAAAGGTAATCCATAATAATATTTAAAATTTTTAAATTATATTTATTTTTGGGATATGAATTTTTTGATTGTTTTTTAATCGTTCCGCCTCGCCTGCTATCTTTTCCACTGCACCTATGAGGCGTGCCGTACCGTTTGGGACACCACTACGTTAGCGTGATAGATGCATCATGAAATTTGGTTCAATTAAATGGAAAATACTTATAGCTCAAGGTAATACAGATCTTTGCAGAATAGCAAAAATGCAAATAGTCTGTTATTTCCATTAAAAACTTACTATCTTTTCCTTTCTTTTCCATAGGAATGAATGTTCATTGATATTAATCCTCATATAACTAACGGGTCAAAAGAAAAAAAAAACCCTGAAAAATAGACACAGTCCATGTTAGTGTAAACTGCAAATTAATATCTGTCAATTTGACTTATGCATTCGGGCTTTGGCGCTACATAACAAGACCTAATCTGGAGGGAAAAACTCAAATACAAACTGGGCGGATGTATCAGGAAGCAAATTCCAGATGAGAATATTCTTCATTTTTATGGTGCTCCTTCTAATGTTTTGCCGAGTAAGTATTTAATAAGAGTAGATAGGTTCGCCTATCGCCCAGTCATTACAACAGTGGTAAAGGTTTAACATTTGTTTCCTGTTAAGGATTTCCTTCTAAAGCCTTCCATTCTTTTCCTGATATTGTTCTTGCTGGATGGTCTGCAAATTCGAGGAGAGAGTTGTCAATGATAATGTTCTGACTTTGAATTCTACTCTATACTCTTCGCACTGAACTGTGCTGTTTTATTCACTAATTAAATCTCGACCTCTTCAAGTCGTGAGTCAGCTGTTATCTTCTTGTCTTTCATACTCTTATAAAACACCACGCAGAAACTCTCTATTTTGAGTGGCTCATGGGTCTTGTATTAAGGGAAAATCATCAATATATATATATTAATCTAAACGTTATAATAGAGAATACTCGTATTTGAAATGGACGTCGTATTTTCATTTTAATTTTAAACAGTGTGTATTACATATATCAGCCTGTAAATTCAAGGAAACGTAATAAAGAAAATGTGATCACTAATAGATAGATAAATATCTTAATGTATTCATATATATCTGTCTGTCTCTGTCTCTGTTTCTGTCTGTCTGTCTGTCTGTCTGTCTCTCTCTCTCTCTCTATATATATATATATATATATATATATATATATATATTCAACTGTCTCGTCGAATTCAACGTATGAAGGTCAAGCAGACCAGTTCCTAGGAAACCGACAGCCCGACAACAGCACATGAGATTTAATTATAGTGGTGAAAGATTTGTGCAGAACCATCCACACTTTTTGAAGGGACGAATACAGAGACATGATGCACTACGTGCCACAAGGTCACCAAACGACCTTCCGCAGGTTTTGAATTCAGAGTTGTCCTTCTCCTAGACCAGATTGTCCTGCTATTTTACCTATAGCTGGAGGGGGAAGAAAAGTATTCACACATTTCTCACGGGTATTAGCACGTAAGTGATTGTAATGGATTCGACTGCAAATCGAACTCGGCTTTCAGATTACTCAATACAAGTCGCTATCCACTACTCCATATATATATATATATATATATATATATATATATATATATATATATATATATATATATATGTGTGTGTGTGTGTGTGTGTGTGTGTGTGTGTGTGTGTGTGTGTGCATCTGTGTGTGTGCATCTGTGTGTGTGTGTGTGTGTGTGTGTGTGTGAAAATATATAGAAAATAGAGCTTGGTACTTTAATTCAATATAATTCATATAATTATATTTAAGTTTTCGTCTCTTGTTTTGAAACATGAGAACTCTTATGTAGCGATGGAATCATATTTGTAAATAAATAAATAATATATATATATATATATATATATATATATATATACTATCTTACATTAATTGCACAGATCTGAGTTTCATGCTTAAACAATTGTCAAGTGATAGAATTATTATTTTTTATTTTGTTTTGGATCTATAAAAAATATAAGAATTCCCGGATACCGATTGAAGATCATCTTAAAGTTTCGGGAATTTTTGCTTTAAGGATCCAGATAAGAATTTTCATTTAATTATAACATGTTATATATTTTATAAACTAAAATCTATAATAATATATATTTATCAAAACAGTGCATTTATTAGCATTTTACAGTTATTTGGAACACCATTATATATATATATATATATAAACTATTGGTTAGAAATTGTCTTTCTGATCAAGTATGGATATATATATATATATATATATATATATATATATAAGTATACTCCCTGCGTGCATTTTAAAGTGTAGTTTTTAAAGATTTAAATGCAATTTAAAAAAATATTCTTGAGTAGAATTAATTATTTGTAAAACTTTACATGCCTTTTGGTTGTCGTGACAAAACTGACAGACCGTAGCGTGTTGAGGGCATGGAAATCTCGCCGGGAGCTGTGTTGATCGTTTTCTTTCTTCAATTCTGACAATGTCTCTTCTGGCAAACCATACGAAACGACAGCAAAGCCTCAGGCCCACTACACAGCCACGCCATCCTTCATAGTCTGTTTTCACGTAGTCTCTTCAGGAGTTTGTTTTTTTCAAAGCGTCTCTCTCCTCCCATAATCTTTCTTCTCTCTCTATCACTTTCTCTTTCTCCCCTTCATATATATACATACATACATACATACATACATACATACATACATATATATATATATATATATATATATATATATATATATATATATATATAAAGTATAAATAGGCAGTAAGACCTCTTTCAAACATGTTTAGTTGAATAATATTGAATTGTTCTGTCTGTCTAATTTTTCTATTCACTTTTTTCCCCCCGTATAAGATGTTTTTTTTAAAATTCGTAAATTTACCACAGTGCCTTTTCATTTTATGTTTTATTCCCAGATTGCTTTCGAGTGATGTATTATCTTTTTCATACATACCTCAATATACGTTATGGAGAAAGATACCTCATTAAATAAGGTATTTTTATCCATAGAGGATCATCTGGTGAAGTGTGTATAAAAAAGATTAAAATACACGTAAAATTTAGTTTGACCGTTAGAAATGACGTCACTTTGAGAGACTGGAAATTGGTTCCAGTAAGCAAAGGAACACCAGAATTATTCAAAAACAGTTACATAAACACACACAATAAATAATTCCTTGAGAACGAATGAAGCAACACGAATCATCTAATTCGGAAATTTGAAAAATGGAGAGGACTTGTTGATATTATTTAACAGAACATGTTCGAAAGAAGCGTTACAATATATATATATATATATATATATATATATATAGTCTTAAGGTATGCTATATTTCTGGGATAGAGCGTGTGTAAATATAAAAGTGAACATAGAAGTCAACACTTAGAGGCGACAGTCTGTTCCATGCTAGACGCAATCGTCAGGCCACAGTTGTTGGTTTTTTCTCGGCTATTTATATATACGTGTTAGTGGTGCATTGTGGGTAGACTATTTTGGCGGATATTTTGCCGGAAGTTGTTTATTTGTTTATTTATTTATTTAGGTTAATTTATTTTGCTTGTTTTTATGTTTTCATTTTTCATTTTTGTTTTTATTTTTATTTCTTATCTTATATATTTATTTATTTATTTTTATTTTAATCGGTGTTTTTTAACGTATATCGCTTATTTAATAGTTTTGTTTTGGTTTGGGAAGATAATTAAAGACATTTATTGAATTTTGGGGTTGGTTGCTGTAGTTTATTCTAAATATTATTTTGGCGGGAGCGTTTTTTAATTTGTTTATTGCTTCATTTATTTATTTGGATTAATTATCTTTACTTATTTTTTTAATGGTTTATTTATCGGGAGACGTTTGTTAGTTTGCTTATTTATTTTTTTATCTGGATTAATTTAGATTAATTTATTTTACTTGTTTTTTATTATTTATTTATTATACTGTATATTTTTATTTAATCTTTTCGGTATTCGATTTTTAATTAACTTAGTAGTTTATTTTATTCTTTTATTTTGATATAACAGTTATAGCTATGTTTTTCGTCCGATTTTTGGTTTGATTTTTATAGTCTAACTAATTTGTGTATTATTTACTTTATTTATTTAGGTTCATTGATTTTATTTTATTTTTTATTTATTTATTTTGTTTCTTCTATTCTAACGGATGTGATTTGATAATTTGTTTGGGTTAATTTATTTTAGTTATTTTATTGTCATTTTGATTATTTATTTATTTCATCTATTTATTTTATTTTATTTTATTCTCAGTTTTCGATTTTTAAGTAGCGTAGTAAAAATTTGTTTTCATGTCTGCATTTTGAGATGAGCTCGGATCGTTTATTTAATAATTTATTTTGATCTGGGAAGGTAATGATAGCTATATTTTCCTCCAAGCAAAGTTTGCAAGTTTGGGATTGGATGTTGTAGGCTGGAACCGTCATATAGCCTGACGTGCTAAAAACAGTAAAATCCACTTTGCCTACCGAGACGCTCCTCTGTGGCGAAATCGGTAAAAGCACGTCAGGCTTTATGACGGTTCCGTATAGGATACAGGTTCGATTCCTGTCGGAGGACGCATATTTTCTATGACAATTTCTCGGACATTCAGTCCAGTAAATGTTGTTAATACTGTTTATTATAAACAGGGCATTTACTTAAATATTTGTATCTATAAAAAACAATGTATAAAGATAAAATTGTCTTTATATATATATGTGTGTTTGGGAAGGAAACTTTCTTTTAATTATCTTTCGTTAAATATGGCAACAAGGAAGATTTAATTATTTTATTTAAAATTTTACAGTCTCCTTACGTTTTTCCATTTCGTAGCAGCAAGAGAGTGCAAAAATCTTTCATAATTTTCATTCCCCAGGCGGCACTTCTTTAGCCATTTTCTAAAGTAATTTTTCTTGTGTTTGTACAAGTGTTTTCTTTTCTGGTAAAAACTGTCCAACAGTACTGCATCTTCGAACACTTTCAGTCATTCTTGTATCTTGGTTTTTTATTTTTTTAAAATTTTTAACTGCATGTGTGTGTGTTTTTTTTTATGTATGTTTTTGAAGTTATAGGGATATTTTATTTTCAAACACGGTCAGCACATTGTGGCTGTGTTCATAGGTTACGTTATTGAGTGTTAGCTTTTATTTTTTTTATTATTATGGATTCCGTTTTTTATCTTTTTCATGCATGTGTATGAGGCTATTTTACTTGCATTTTCTACTAGTATGTTTCGGATGGAGTTTGGTAGGTTTTCGTGTGTCTTTAAATGAGTCCAAATTGAGATATGGTCAGGTAGGTGTAACGTGAATCATGTAGTAGGATGGCCATTATAATTATTTATGAGATCGGTATCATCAAGGACACAGTTCCTTATGGGGCATTTGAACTCGTAAATTATATTGGTCCTCTGTAATTATGATTTTGTTGGTGTGTTGTTATTTTTTCTCATAAGGTTAACTGTTTTAAATATTTATTAAATAATAAATTATTAATATAATTTTCATGTTATTATCGAATACGGTTGTTTAATTCTTTATGTTATTTCTAAGAGAAAATTCGTCTTGCTTATGTACTTGCTTATGTACTTGGTTTTCGTAGATGATGTTAATGTTCTTATTTGTATTTGTATGTTCAGTATTGTTATTAGTTAACTTAAAAAGAAATAGTCTCACTTGGTGATCGATGAGGCAGTTAAGAAAACCCTTGTTAACTAGCGTTTGTTTTTAAATTATTGAACTAAGGAAAAGGGGACGAGAGGATGAATTTTCGTGTGCTCTCTTTAGGAAATTTTTTGACAACTACTATTTTATATCTAAGTGGGCAGTCACTCTTACAATTAAGGTGGAAAGAGTTTCTGCTAGTGGGGGTTTTGTATAATCAAGTAGTGATTGTGTTGTTACTGATTTCTGCGATAACGTCTAAGAATGGGAGTTTATTTTTGACTAAGTTCATAGGTAAAGATAGGAACAACGTTAAAGTCTAAAAGAATAGCTGAAAGCGCCCTGATAGGCAGAAAGTTTGGACAGTTTTTACACACTTTGTGTCCAGAAAAGTAAACACTTACACGGACACAAGAAGAAAGATAAATAAAATATTATCCACAGTAGCTTGTCAGTCCTTCTTTTTCGAAACATGAGGGATTGCTGCTGTCCCCCCAAAACAATATATATATATATATATATATATATATATATATATATATATATATATATATATATATATATATATATATATATATGGGAGGTGCAGATGTCTTTGTGCGTGGTTAAATGATTAGTTTTTTATAGTATTTACATTATTCGGACTATTGTCCTCATCTTTGTTGCCATATTTATCACAACGTTTCGGCCGTTGTACGATCCGAACTTCTTCAGGTGGTTGGAATGTCGAACAGAACAATTCAGTAGTACGAATAATGTAAATAGCGTACATAATACCTCGTCTCAGAAATATAGACAGATAGTATTTTTAGGTTTCTAAACATTTTGCAGCTATATTTTTATAATGTTAGAATTTGGGGGGTGGATAATGATTTATTGATACAGGTCCTACGAATTAACCCATAGCTGGGAGCAGTTGAAGTAGATCTTTACCATTCCCAAGGGTATTTACGCATGGGTGGATATAACTGGATTTGGAACTTGGCCCTCCGATCTAAAATTCCGAGCCATTAACTATTACCCCACTCGCACATCCAAGCTTACATCAGCTGTTATCCGGTTACCCACCTTGGCTCGATTTTGCTTAACGTCCGGTGATCTTACGAGATCCAGATTTCCAAATTTATATGATTGTGTGTGTGTGTCTATGTGTGTAGGGGTAGGTTTTTTTTCCTTTTGCCAGATCAAATTGCATAAAATATATATATTTTATGTTTATTACTTAATCAATATATGTTAGAAGCTTAATGGAGAATGTCTGCAGATTAATATTAAGACAATTAACAAAAAACTGGCCCTGTGTTTTGCCACCAATTCTCTGTACGAAACAAATGAATAATTATATATTTGTCTACATTATTATTGAGAAACTTCCATTTAGGTAAAAAAACTAATCTCCTCCTTTTGTGTACTTCGGCCTTCTTCAGTTGTCTGATAATCCTACGATCCTTTAACCTTTAGTGAGCTTTAAAATCTGCTTTTTTTTTAATCCAGGGTATTTATTTATTTATTTATTTCTATCTCTCTGACTCTTTTCCTTCTGATTCTTTTGTTCTCTTTCTTTCTCTCCCCCTCTCTGTTTTTCTTTCTATCTCTTTGACTTTCTCACTCTTTCTATTTTTATCTTTTCTCTCTCTCTTTCTAAATTTCTCTCATATAGTCTTCTTTCTCTTACCCTTTTTTTCACTTTCGTTTCTTCGTCTATTTTTCTCGGTCACATTCTATGATTAACTTTTCTTTCTTTCTTTCTTTCTTTCTTTCTTTCTTTCTTCTTCGCTGATTCTTTTGTTTTTCTATTTTTCTTTCACTTTTTATCTTTATCTCTTTTTTTTAGTTTTATCTCTCTTCTCATCTTTCATTCTCTCTGTCACTCAATCTCTTTCTCTCTCTACTTTCTTTTCTTATAAAGAAAATCACATAACAGTATACGTCAAATGAAGTGGTTCTGGGATTTGAAGGTATCGGAATTGTGAGTTCAATCCCGCGTTGTTCTAGACTCTTTGGTAACAAGATGAGCAACAAACACTAAGAAATAAGAATTAGATGAACTATCTATAAATGTGAGTAGTCGAATGAGAACAATCTACCCCCATTGATTAAATAAAGTGTTTCATTGGAACAACAAAGATGAGAATATTAGTCCAAAAGTAAGTAATATAAATAATGATAATTCACAAAAATTATATATTAGGTTGGCGCAAAAAAATGACGTAATAATGTCGTTTTTTGACGTATTTTTAACGTCAAAAAACGACATTATTACGTCATTATTTTTGCACCAACCTAATATTTATTTTATTATATATTTAATTATATATTTTTTCAAAACAAATAATTTGTTGTTTCATGTGAAGATTTTGAAAAAAAAAATATATTGATTTTTTATTGAAAAAATTTATCGCAATTCATGGATTTAAAAATAAAGTAAACAAAAATAAAAAGCAAATCCGTAACTTGTCCACTACAAACTTATTATAATAATAATTGTTTAGCTTTGTCATAAAAAACGACACCGTCTTATCTTACCTCTTTAATATAATAATAATAATAATAATAATAATAATAATAATAATAATAATAAAGACCACACACAAAAAAGTACCCCTTATTGATATGGCAGTCCCTGCAGACTGCAATGTATCTTGGAAGATATTCAAAAAGCTGTCAAAATACAAGGACCTTGAAATAGAAATCTGGAAAATGTGGCATATGGGAACATTAACAATTCCTGTTGTAGTTGGAGTCCTAGGATTGGTTGGAAAAGATTCCAGTAGACTCATTGAAGGGATCCCTGGAAGTCCATGCCTCAAAGAAATGCAAAAAATTGTTCTCACAAGTACAGGCCCCACTTTACGAAGGGCTTTATCTATGTAAAATATGTTTTTTCCTTTTTTCTTTTTCTTTTCTTTTTTTTTGTTAGTGGAAAGTGCCATTTCTAACCTTAGGTCCCTGGGCGGGACCCGGAAAGAAATGTGTAAACGCCAGAAATTAAAGAAAATAATAATAATAATAATAATAATAATAATAATAATAATAATAATAATAATAATGTAGGAGGCACGACGGAGTAATGGATAGCTGCTCAGATTGAGGAATTGGAGAGCCGAGTTTGAATTCCAGTCGAATCCATTACATTCACCTAAGTGTTAATATATGAGTAAATAGCAGTCCAGACTGGGTTCTATAGCCTTGGATGGCAACTTGCCTTCTGCAGAAGGAAATTGCAAACTACTTCGGGGAAAAATCTGCCTCGTCAGTCATGTATCGAAAGGTATATGATCGCCTAACTGTGTATAAATGAATGGTGATAATAGGTGTTTCCCTATAAGGAAATATCTGGCATTCATTGACCGAGCTGCCAGCACCTTGTTCGGTTGAAAAAAATATTTCTCTTAAAATTATTTTCAAGAAAATAAGTTCATCATGTCAAGTAACTCTTTATATTAAATTATTTAATCTTTTCATCCTATGCCAGACAGTAAAACTACTAAGACACACGTGGTTACTGAGTGTGAAAGAATAAGAAAAAAGAGAAACATTATTAAGGAGCGAGTACAAAACTAGTGTAATCAAGAAGTAACGATTGACATTGCATTTAAATTTTGAAGATTGATATTTGCTGGAAAGCATGAAGTTGGAAGAGAAAGTTCCTCAAGCGAGAAGTGCGAGAAAAGAACCTGTTACGGTTACAAATATTCAGTTTAGCTGCAAATTAATTGTTAGGAGTTCGCTTCTAAGCTTTTATTTGAAGTATCATGATATCTGAATTATGTGATTATTTTCTCATTTCAGTTGTTGCTGGTGTCGAACCCTGTATTTGATGGGTTTTCAAAGACGGATGTCTTTACCAAGACTCTCAAGGTTTTCTCACTCAAAGTCATCGACCCGAGAAACCGGTTATATACAGCTGACAGTTTAGATATTTCCTGATTAGGTCTGATACCATGTATGACATCCACATCTTGATCATAGGAGATTATTTAATATGATTCGAGTTTTCACGTTAATGCTTCGCTTTTGTAGCAGTTTATACTGTTGGGCTAAAATTAACGCTGGCGCAGCCTATTCTACTTATAAGTGATCCATATGCCGATGTATTTGAAGTGTTTGGACTTTACTAATTCTACATTTGAATTTTCATGATGGATTCAGTGTAGGTGCCATTACTGTTTTCATTTTAATTCTAGACATTAGTTTCTGAGTTAGAAATTGTGTCCTATTTCTGGGAAGAGTTATGTGCCATGAGTGATACACGCTTAGGCGATCATGTATCTTTCGATACATGACTGACAAGGCAGATTCTTTTCCTTTGTAGGTTGCTATTTCTTTCTGCGTTAGACCAGTTGCGATCCACGGCTATAGATTCCGATCTGTCCTGCTGTTTACCCACTGTTGAGAGGATAAGAAGAGGATTCATACCTTTCCCAAGGGTATTAGCACATAAGTGAATGTAATGGATTCGACTGGAATTCGAACTCGTCTCTCCGATTCTTCAACCCGCTATCCATTACTCCACCGTGCCTCCATTTCTGGGGACACTTGTCAAAATCTTTTTTTCGAATAACTCTTAAAATATATCTTTCCAGTTCTTGGATTAACATATTGTTCAGTTCTTCGAGGACATTTGCGAGGATTTATTAAAAGACATAAAAGTCATAAAAGAAGAGATGTATTTGAGAAAAATAGGCAGGAATAATCCTGCAACTCTTCTTGGCGTATCTCTTAAATGAATCCGACTTTCGTCTCAATGCTTGATTCAATACGAGCTTTAAAACGTTGACATGCTCGAATCAGATGTTTCTTTTTTTAATCTATTTTCGACGTTTTATGAGCTATGGCAGAGATTTTAGAGTGTTCCAGTGGCTTCGATTGGTAGCTCTGTCGACTACAGCTCTTACGTATTTGTCCAATGGATTCTGGTCTGGAGAGATAGGGAACCATATGTTTGGGGTGAAGTGATTGTAGAGATTATAATTCATCCATTCTTATGTTATCTTGTCCGGAGGAAACGTTACAGAGGCCTGCTTGTAGGTCTTTCTTTCTTCACACTCTCCCTCCAAAGCCTCGCAAACCTATCCAATACCTCCTTATAGTCAGCATCATTTAACTTTAACCCCTGTGAAAAGAAGTGTGAAGGCATGATGTCTCTCTTGCTGTCCATAACTCTTAGAACCACTACAGTTGCCGGAAGGTTTGTCTACATGATAGTTGGAACGACCTTAGGGTTTCTGCATAACTGTCAATCCTTCGTTTTACTTTTTGATCCTGATTTAAAATTTTCTCATCGGAGTGAAACCAAACTTCTAGACTCTTGATGTTTCATGTTGCTCAACAAGCGCTTTATCCGGATCAGACGATTATTTCTTCTTTGAATACATAAACTGGCCTCTCCTCAACATATATATTTTGTATCGCAGGTCGTCATGCAAAAAATTCATTAGATAGTGTCCCTTGAAATCTGGAGCTCTTAAGCAATGGCGTTAATTGACCTTCTGGGCTAATTATCGATCATCTGCAATCTTGATATACATTTGGAGTTTCTCATAATTTTATCAGAACCCTTAGCAAGTGTTTTATGTTTAACTACTGTTATAGAATACGCGTCAGTTTCTTTGTGAACTTTGACAACAAATGTGCAACCTTCAGGAAGCGAGCCGGTTTTAAATCACCATAATTTGCCCATAATGCAACGATTACAGTTTGCCTTTTCATTTGCCGTGTTAGCATGATGTTTGTCATCGTTTCTCGGAAAACAAATGAGAATCAGAAGAAAGTAGAAAGAAGTTAAAGGTATTAAAAAGCGTATCCTCAAAGAAATGAGCCACCGTGTAAGTAATATTTTTTGAGATCAGTTAATAATACAATAACAAAAGAAAACAGATCCCTCACTTCATGTCTATTAATATCATATATCAATACTAGCTTACCGATTCTACAAAATGTGATAGCATGTTTTCTTAAAGCCATACCATTGACATAACTCATTTCACTGGTTTACTTACCAACAATCAAAAATTATATATATATCTTTATATATATATATATACATAAGACATTTTTTATGTTTATAATTTCTTTTTATAGATACAAATATTTAAGTAAATGCTCTGTTTATAATAAACAGTATTAATAACATTTACCGCCCAGAATGTCCGAGAAATTTTCATGGAAAATATTCGTCCTCCAACAGGAATCGAACCTGTATCCTATACGGAACCGTCATATAGCCCGACGTGCCCTAATCGTTTCGGTCCCAGAGGATCGTTCGGTTTGCAAGGTTGATTTTACTGTTTTTAAACACAGTTCTCCATGATTTTCTCTCTATAATTCATATCTGCTCAATGCGTATCCAAATGTAAACAAATGGCGTCATGTATTATGAAATGAACAAAGTCCGACAATTATTTAAGTTAATTATATTAGTTAATTTGTATCGCCGGTCGTCATGCACAATTCATTATATATATATATATATAATGATGGACTGCCGTTGTTTTTATGTTTATACCTCGTATGAGACAACAATCATAATTATACACAGGATTTGCAAGCAAGTCCACACAATGGACATGGTGTTCGGTTGACTGTCATATGGGCTGATGTATTAGTCCGAAGTTCTTAATTCTCTCAGATCGTTGAGTCGATTCTTTTCAAAGTTGATTATACCTTGGTGGCAGTTGTTTCTCCAGTTTGCTCGGTTCTTAACAGCGATTTCGAACTCCTCTATAGGGATGTTTGCAGAAATTAAATTGTATGTAAGTTTGTCCGTGAAGCGTAACCAAGGACGGTCTAAGTTATGCTTACCATGAAAAGTTGGCTATACATGAGAATTTTCGGCATCACTTATTCTGATGACATGACCAGCTCATCTGAACTGTGATTGCATTAGAAAGGATTCGATGCCATCGACGCCACATTTGATGAAAAGATCAGGGTTAGAGATTTTGTCCTGCCATTTATAACTACATATTGAACGAAGTAAGCGTCCATCAAAAGAATCAAATTGATTACTGTGTGTCCTGTATGGCGTCCGAAATTCAGACCCACAAAGAAGTGTGGTGAAAATGACTGCTCAATAGACACTGATTTTCGTTTTAAGTGAAATCCCTAGAACATCCCATAGGCGATGCTTAAGATTCTCAAAGGCAATGGTTACCTTTGATATTCGGTAAACTATCTTGCCATCCAAAGTGACACTTGAATTGACTTTGCTTACTAATTACGACAATGATTTCACATACTTCAGTTTGCTGTTACCAACAGTGAAGGGAACCATTGGAAAGGTATGGGCAGGTGGTGTTTTTGTTTAACACCCTTGATCTGCTTAGGCCTTGGTTGCTGAACAACTTCAGTTTTTTTTAAGGCTTATAGTTAATCCCAATCCATTGCAAGCGGTGGGAAAACGATTGAGCTTTTTCTATTGAGGCGTCATCAGCAAACAAAAGACCAAGAATAATACTTGCTCGAATCAGCGACTTTGCGTTAAAACGTTGAGGGTTAAAGAGACGGAATTCAAATTTCACACCCATGTTAAGATCATTAAAAGCATGGTGTAGCATGACCGAAAAGAAAAGAGCGAAGAGTACAGGAGCCACGACACAACTTTGTTTTGTGCAATTTGTTACATCGATGGACAGGTGTTTTTTGTCTTACACCATTGACTTGCTTAGTTGTAGGTCATGGTTGATGATCAATCTTAGTTTTCTTTATGCTTATAGTTAATCCGAATGCATAATATATGTCTTTATGTACGTGTGTGTGTGTGTGTGTGAAGAAATCTTTAAGATGTGCTATATTTATGGGATAAAGTGCTCAATATCAAAGATAGAGCGTGTGTAAATATAAAAGTGAAAATAGAAGTCAACACTTAGAGGAGACAGGCTGTTTCTTGCTATCATGACACAGACTCTCGCCTCTAAGTGTTGACTCTATGTTCACGTTTATATATATATATATATATATATATATATATATATATATATATATATATATGAATATTAATCAACACTGTGCGGTAAATACGCTTGAATGAGAACTTCAAATATGAAGGAGGATCACATTGAGGAACGACTCTGAACGTCACCGTCCAGTGTTTATTCCTATCTCCCCCGCTCTCTCCCTCTTTCACTATATATATATATATATATATATATATATATATATATATATATATATATATATATATATATTTGTATAAAATAAGGTGAAAAATTCAAAAAAGAGTTTAAACACAATACGGCTCTGATGAAAAAACAAATAAAGTTTCTTGTTGATTACTTTTTATTTACATTTTCAATATTGTTTAATGTGTGTGTGTGTGTGCGCGCACGCGCGTGTGTGCGCGCACTTGTTTAAAAATTTTCGGGTCCTACCTTGAATTTCGTCTCCAGTCTCATTCTCATCATCGTAACGTAACTTTTATGTGCCTTTTCTACAAATGGTAATTGTTACCATGAACTTTACTCTACAGTCCATAGATATTATGGAATTAAACCCCTGGGGAACTCTTTTCCAGCTTTTTGCTTCCCAGTCAATTTTGATCTTCAAGAATTTAAATGCAATGCGAATCGTCATCTTCTGTCTTCTTTATTTCTCTTGTTTTATTGTTCTTTCTCCTTTTTCATTCTTATATTCTCTGACACTCAGTAATCCCCTTGAGTCTTAGTGGCTTTATTACCTTGCTTGGGGTGAAATAATTATGAAATAATGTTATCTTTTTTCATGTTCAAATTATTCGAATTTCGGTGTAAAAGCACGTCTGTTATTTAGTGCAAAACATCTGCATCAACCTATATATATACATATATATATATATATATATATATATATATATATATATATATATATATATATATATGTGTGTGTGTATTGCATCCAGCATGAAAAAGCCTGTCCCCTCAATATTCACTTTTATATTTATATTTGAGAACTTTATCTTATAAATATAGCACACCTTAAAAATATATTTCTTCATATATATATATATATATATATATATATATATATATATACACACACACATATATATGTATATATACACACATATATATGTATATATATGTGTGGGTGTGCGTGTGTTTGAGTGTGTATATATATATATATCTGTGTGTATATATATATATATATATACATATATATATATACGTGTGTGTGTGTGTTTGAGTGTGCATATATATATGTATGTGTGTGTATATATATATATATATATATATACATATATATATGTGTGTGTGTGTGTGTTTGTGGAATATGTTAGTAGTAGCGGGTTATGTGTCAATCGAAATAGCAATAATTTTTTTAACTTGGTGTCTGAACATTGAAAACAATTTAATTCTTATATAATCCCAAAATTGAATGCTTGAGCAGACAAATAGACATCGGAGAGACTATCTTTCATATATATATATATATATATATATATATATATATATATAATATTGCGTGACTGAACACACTGCAATTGAAAGAAAAAGAAATGAATAAATAAAAATGATTATATTATTGTTATTGGAAAGGCATGCATTCTATGTGACCCTAAAGTTATATAAAAAAAAAAAAAAACTTGGATATCCAGAAACCTTTCGCTTTCAAATAACTCGGCGTATGGGTCATTTATGACAAATTTATTGTTTTGATTTAGTTATTTGTTTTCTACGGCTTATCAACCCATTAAAGTTTATTTAAAACCAGGAAATATGTTTTTTATATAATAATGGTTTAATGATACAAGTCTTATTAATTAACCCAGAGCTGAGGAGAGAAGAGCTTACTCTCGGGTATTTCCACATAAGTGAATATAATGAACTTAACAGGAATTGGAACTGAGCGCTCGAATTAACAATCCCAAGCCGCCATAGATTAGACCACCTCACATCCAAGCTTACAGCACCTAGTATTTTCCAAGCGGACACCCATTTAGATTTGACCAGCCTCAACGTTGCTTAACTTCGATGATCGTGTGGGAAACTATCTCAACTGTCACTTGTCCAGAACAGTTTACTCAGATCAATATTGAAAATGGCTTCCGGCTAAGGAGTCCTCTAGGTCTTCGAACCTCGCAGACAAGCGCTACAGAATCAAAAAACAAAGAACTGTATCAAATAACCGAAACCATATGTTGACTTTCCACAAATTTCAACAGCAACAGTAGGGAAAATGGATAGCAAATCTAAGAATGACGTAATCAAGATGCTGACATTTCCCAAAATAAGGGGCAAATATTTAAGAAGGAAGCCCCCATCTCCCACTCAACTACTTTGAAGAAAGACTCATAGTTGATGGATACGAGAAATAAATTTTCCTGAAAAATTGTTTCAATAACAATATTTATAAATTTCAACCGAAAATAGTATTGGCTAATCGATCAATATATGCCGAGTTTTTCCTTATAAGGAATTATCGCCATTAGTTTTGGAAATCAGGAGAACAGATACTATACTTTGATCCAGTCCGATTGCCAAGGAGTGAAGAATAGCGTAACTCGAGTAGCACTGGCTGC
Source organism: Acanthosepion lycidas (assembly GCA_963932145.1). Lineage (NCBI taxonomy): Eukaryota > Metazoa > Mollusca > Cephalopoda > Sepiida > Sepiidae > Acanthosepion > Acanthosepion lycidas. The sequence continues at coordinate 15,967,629 of OZ010608.1, read as the reverse complement.
TCGATCAATAAATACTCAATACAAGGAAAAAACTGATATTGATATTGCTATTCATAACAAAACAGGCATGAGCTTTAGAATCTTAACCGAAACATGATTGTCGGGAAGACGGCCATTTCAATATGACATAAAACTCAATATCTATCTAGACATTGAGAAGACGTTTACATTTATTTATATTATGCCTAGAATGACCATTAAGTGAAAACCAATGTTAAAAAAAAGTCATTTTTTTGTTTCGCTAAAAATTAGAGCCTCATCGGTAAGATGCGAATCAGCGAGAATGCACTTTTCATGTACCCCTAAAATTGAGAGTCTGAAGGGAAATGCCTTTATAGGAGATATGAACATTTTTATATAGCCCTAAAATCGAGTGCCTGAAGTGAAATGGGTTTATAGGGAATATGATCATCTTTATGTACGCCTAAAATCGAGTGTCTGAAGTGAAACGCGTTTATAGGGAATATGATCATTTTTATGTACCCTAAGATGGAGTTTTTGAAGTGAAATGCCTTTATAGGGAAAACGGTCATTTTATGTACCCCTAAAATGGAGTGTCTGAAATAAAATGGCTTTATAGGGAATATATATCCTTTTTATATACCCCTAAAAAGAGTATCTGAAGTGAAATGCCTTTATAGGGAATGTGATAATTTTTATATACCCCTAAAAAGGAGTCTAAACGGTAATGCCTTTATAGGGAATATGATCAATTTTATGTACACCTAAAATGAAGTGTCTAAAGGGAAAAACTGTATAGGGAATATGATGACATTTATATACCCCTAAAAAAGAGTGTCTGAAGTGAAATGCGTTTATAGGGAATATGATCATTTTTATATACCCCTAAAATGGAGTATGTGAAGTGAAATGCGTTTATAGGGAATATAATTTTTATATACCCCTAAAATGGAGTGTCTGAAGTGAAAAGCCTTCATATTGAATATGATCATTTTTATGTTCTCCTAAAATAAAGTGTCTGAAGTGAAATGACTTTATAGGGAATATGATCATGTTTATATCACCCTAAAATGGAAGGTCTGAAGTGAAAAGCCTTTTTAGGGAATATGATCATTTTTATATACCCTTAAAATGGAGTGTCTCAAGTGAAATGCGTTTATAGGGAATATGATCATTTTTATGTGTTCCTAAAATGGAGTGTCTCAAGTGAAATATATTTATAGATAATTGAATATACTCGCTTAAAATAGAATGCTTAAGTAGAAACAATATTTTTTTGGAAACAAAAGTGTTGGATGTTTATTTGATTTCTCTTTTGATCTGTGTCGGTTAATTAATCAAACGAAACGCTTTTCTGTATATTAGTTTTCCTTATTTACTTTTCATCTTCATTTGGTTTTCTCGCTTCACTCATTCCTCTTCTCAATCTCCAATTATTATCCAGCCAGCATAGATCCGGGTAAGACTACTTGATTCCTTTATGGAAGCTTAACCAAAATAAAAATGCAAAGAAAACCTTACTCGAAAAATGGCGCTCCAGGCAAGAAATTCAGAAATTGTTAACTTATTACATCGACTAAAACAAGTATGTGTAAAGTAAAAGACTCTACACTACTTACATCATTCGGACTATTGTCCTCATTTTTGTTGCCATATTCATGACAACGTTTCTGCCTTTCAGTATCTGTCTATATTTCTGAGATGAGGTATTATGTACACTTTATATTATTCGGACTATTGTCCTCATATTTGTCTCCATGTTTATCGCATCGTTACTGCCGTTGTACGCCCCGGCCTTTTTCAGGTGGCTGAAGAAAACCGGGGCGTACAAAGGCCGAAACGTTGTAATAAATATGGCGTCAAAGATGAGAACAATAGTCCGAATAATATAAATAGTGTACATAATACCTCATCTCAGAAATATAGACAGATACTGAAAGGCCGAAACGTTGTGATGAATATGGCAACAAAGATGACGACAATAGTCCGAATAATGTAAATAGTGTGCATAATACCTCATCTCAGAAATATAGACAGATACTGAAAGGCTGAAAGGTTGTAATAAATATGAAAACAAAGATGAGGACAATTGTCCGAATAATATAAAGTGTACATAACACCTCATCTCAGAAATATATACAGATACTGAAAGGCCGAAACTTTGTAATAAATATGGCGACAAAGATGATGAAAATAGTCCGAATAATGTAAACAGTGTACATAATACATAATCTCAGAAATGTAGACAGATACTGAAAGGCCGAAATGTTGTAATAAATATGACAACAAAGATCAGGACAATAGTCTCAATAATGTAAATAGTGTACATAATACCTCATCTCAGAAATATAGACAGATACTGAAAGGCCGAGACGTTGTAATAAATATGGCAAGAAAGATGAAGACAATAGTCTGAATAATGTAAATAGTGTACATAATACCTCATCTCAGAAATATAGACAGATACTAAAAGACTTTAGTTGGCTAAATTTGGATGCCACTTGATGATTGCGTCCTGTCGTCAAATTCGTCAGGTGCTATCCTTGAAAGTAATCCCCAAAGGATACTTGTTGCGAATCCGAATTCCCTCGCTTTCTTTTTCCTGTCTAGTCTGGCCATATCAATTTATTCCTCTTTGCTCTCCCCAGTGGTTCTTCTCTGTTTCTTTTTCCGTTTTGAATGTGTGTGTTGTTTGATAAAATCTAGAGGGCGCTTCCATGATTACACTTCATATTTACTGACATCTCTTGATAAAATCTTCCATTGAAGTGATTTCGATATATCATGAATACACCGATTAAGGTGTTTGGTCCAGGATCAATCCCTGATGTCCGAGGTGACTTAAAACTGGATAGTCCTGGGTATGACGATAAACTACATCAGACAGCAAGTCCTCTGATCGGGAGATTGGATTTTTTTAAGAGCATGGAACCACCTCTTAATTGCTCTTGGTTCCAGGCCCACTATGGTGTGGTAGCACCTGATAGGGTCCCAGCTATGAGCAAATGGCGAAGACCGAAGCAAAAATCGACAGTACATTTTTATAGTAAAATTACTAACAAAACCATTTATAATCTAGAAACTACATATCTAAAAAAACATACATTTACAGATAGATAACAAAAAGACAAAATTTATCAGGAGTTACAAAAGATCGGACACTCAGGATCGCCAAAAGTCAAAAGGGACACGGCACATAGTAAAAGAAGGTTAAATTTTAAACCCTATGGGCATGGGCTTCACAGGAACTCAAGAAAGCTAACTTTATATATATATATATATATATATATATATATATATATATATATATATATAAGAATATGATTCCGACGCTACATAAGAGTTCTCATGTTTCAAAACAAGAGCCGAAAACTTCAATATAATTATTTTTTAAAAATAATAACAAAATTACTAAAGAACTTTGGATTATTTACCTAACAAGTTCTTTCCTTTTTTCTATATATTTTTACACACACACACACACACACACACACACACACACACACATGTATATATATATATATATATATATATATATATATATATATATATACCCTAAAGAGCCAGAACCTATCTACCTACTAACCTGATGATCCGTTAGAGAATAATCTCGGTATATGGTTTCTGGCTCTCGATGTTATCTAGTTTTTGCTCTAATTAGTGTATAATATCAATCGGCTAAGTGACAATTTATTTGTATTGTATTGTATATATATATATATATATATATATATATATATATATATAAACTAAAAACCTAACGAACCAAAACCTATCTACTACCTAATTTTCATTTAAACTTTGGCAGATCCTGATGAGCTGTTAGGGGAAACCTAAGTAGATAGGTTCTGGCTCTTGAGGTTATCTAGTTTTTGCTCTAATTAGTGTATTGAGCATGTTATTCTCTCGGTGTTTTTGTTTTCTTTTTTTTTCTTTTTTCTTGTCTAGATATTGTGGTGCTGGTTGATTATTTTCAAGCGGTTCGGATGTTTTTAATCTTTTTTTTTCTTGACTTTTTATCCTTGATATCATTTTGTCTAAAAATTTTTATTTACAAATTGTATTATTTCTTTTTTTTTTTACTCAGCCCGATTACAGGTTAAAAAAAAAAAAAAAACTAAATAAAGGGTGTTTCATTAAGTTGGATTGAAGTCAGCATTAAATAAGTGTTAGTGGTAAATAATTTATTTATTTTTCCATTGGATCATGTTATGTAAGTCATGGGATTTAAATCAATCAAACCGCCAAATCTGAAAGAAAAAGAAAAAGATCATTAGACGATTAAACTTAATTCACATTTAAAATTGGTCCAAGTTATTGGAACACACATATATAAATATATATATATATATATATATACATATATACATATATATATATATATATATATATATATATATATATATATATATATAAACATGGTGTTCCCCAAGGATGTACTAACTTTTTGACTTCCCCTAATGATGAAACATGGCTTGGAAAATTTGATACTCACAGTAATGATTGACGCCAAGAGAAACAGCGGAAATCAATTCATAATATTCCTAGCGAGTTTGAGTGAATGGATGGGTGGCGGTAAAAGATTTTGGAGAGCTAACAAAAAAACAAAATTTATTAACAGCTACAAAGGAAAGAAATTGTGGAGAGCCGTTATTGTCAAAGAAGTATCGTTGCTATGGACGATCCGTTGCGAACTTTAATAAATATTGATTTGATTTGAAATTTTAATAACAATCATCTTTTATATAACTATATAACTTTACTTATTGCAATCGAATAGAATATAGAAATATATATATATATATATATATATATATATATATATATATATATATATATATATATATGAGGGTGGAAGAGAGATAAAGATTTATGGTTGACAAGAGAATAAATGATTAAATAAACAAATTTAAAAAGACAAATGAATGCAAAAGCCATTTAAATAGACGACCATAGTAAAATAGAAATATGTAAGCGAGTTGTCGTGTGTCACTCTCTGGTAAGGAAGGAAGAAAAGTGTCGCTACCTGAGGTGAATCCCTCTCTCTCCGTGTGACATGCAGACATAGACCTCACTGACATCGCACAAAAGCCTCGAAAATTTCAATTCTTTCGCTAGTCTTCCTTTTCAAATTACGTTTAAGAAATATTTCTAAAGACTTTCATTAGCTTTATGGCGCTCCGATCATGACTAGCTTTGCATAAGAAAAAGGTCCCTTAAAAAAAAAGACTTTTTTATTTAAAAAATTCTAAAACAAAATACAGAAGCGTTACCAAAAAATTATCGTGCCAAACATACGCATTCTCTTTCTTAGAAGCGACACGCGCCAAGCTATCCAAAGTCTTGTATTAAGGACTTTTCACGTCTAACTGAAGATTCCTGAAAGCGACTTTAAATAACAAGCCAGTCGAAAAGTTAAATATAAAAAAAATTTCAAATACAAAGAGTTTTTTTTTTTTTTTTAAATGTGGAAAAGTAAAATTTATAAAGAAAAAGGCGAATGAATAATTTTACATAAAAAGATTAGAAAAGTTAAAGAAAAATAGCAAAGAGAATATGCAAAATATGCTTAAATTAAAAAAAAATACGAAATTCGAAAGTTAGACGAAACGAAATTTAAAGAAATGACCCGTAGATTTCAAATCGTGAGCACCGTGAAAATTTCTGGCTTATTGTTCATTAGAACTCAAGTTTCATGGTGTCTTTATAAGGCAAGAATTCTAGAAAGTCTTGCATGGAAGGAGGCAAAGAAAAAATAACAAAAGATATATATATATATATATATATATATATATGTATGTGTGTATGTGTGTGTGTGTGTGTGTGTGTGTGTGTGTGTGTGTGTGTGTGTGTGTGCAAATGAATATAAGTTTTGTGCATATAAAAATGAAAGAGTTGATCAAAATGGGAATGAGACAAGAACAAAAGTGAAAATTTAATAAAAGCAGAAAGAAAATGGAAGACGAAGAAAAAAAGAAGAAAAGAATAAAGTAAAGAAAGAGTTCTGAAAGAAAAGAAGACATTTATTCAAAAAAGTAAAATAAAAAATTGAAAACAAAAGAAAGAAAGAAAGAAAGAAAGAAAGGTAGAAACGAAGAAAGAAAAAAGTTAAAAATAAAGAAAGATGATTAAAAAAAAAATACACGAATAAGGAAAATCGAAAAAGAAAGGAAAAAAAAAAGAAAGAAGAAAAACCAGATGAAATGATGGAAGAAATTTTAATTAAAAATAAAGTAAAGAATGAAAGGGAAAGGAATGGGAGAGGTTTACTCTAAACAGAAAGAAAGAAAAAAGAGGGAAAGTAACGTAAAGGAATGGCAGAGATTTACTGAAAATAAAAATAAAATCGAAGCTTAAAAAAGAAAGAAAGAAAGAAAGATACTGAAAGAACAAGATGAACAACTGATAAGAATAAAAGAAAAAGAAAATAAACATAGAAAGAGAAAGGAAAAAAAAATATCATTCGGTAACTTTATGAATCAGAGTAAAAAACTAAATTAAAAATACGTTGTTTGATATAGGCGAGCAATATAAGGGTTATCAGTATGAAAACTGTAATCCACCTGAGAGTCTCCTTCATACACGTTTCTTCTCATCAAATTAAAAAAAAAAAAGGGCGTGCAGACATTTATTCTGCCATCAGATTAAAGTTAAATATCGAAGTAGTCTGAACTCTTTAGCATTCTTCAGTTGGCCAAATCTTTTACTGAGGGAAGTCGGTTCATCATGTCGCGCTTGACAATTCTCTTCTCTAGAATCTAAATTACATATTTATATGTCTACCATTTCTCCCAGTCATCGAATATTGCTGTCACGTCTCATCTATTGCTATTGCAATGCTTCGAGAAGAATCTGCAACGTTCTCTGTCCTGACCTAGCATTTCGGCTTCAGTTATTTTCCCACTGCTGTAATGTAGCTCCCTTGTGCCATTTCTATGAATAATATAATTGTTAATTAATTATCCTGATTAGGTTTCCTCTTTAGTACATGAAGATGGAGAATGTGATCTCAGTACTAAATTGGCAGCTAGGTCCCATAATTTCCCTGTCAATATTACTAGCTGTAGTTCTCCTATATGGCACTGAATGCTGGACAAAGAAGAAGCTTGAAGCAACAGAAATGTGGTTCTACAGAAGGATGCTGAGAATACCTACCGAAAATTGGAGGTTTTTGGAAAAAAATGAAAATGAAAAAGACACTTATATTTAACATCAGGAAGAGACAGTTGAAATTTTTGGGGCACATAATGAGGAAAGAGAGCTTGGAATATTTAATACGTAACGCAGATTAAAATCAAGAGGGAGGGAAGAAAAGTACGTATAATCGAGGTAGCGAACGTGAGTAAATGTATGGCGGAACAAGGTTTAGAACAGATGAGAAAATACAAAATTTATTAAGAAATCACCCATCAGCAAGGCCTCTGATCGCGAGACTGGAGATTTTAAGGAGCGTGGAACCATTTATTAATTGCTGTTGTTCCAAGGTCCATCCAAACCGGTGTGATAGGACCTGTTAGGGTCCCAACTATGGGAAAATAGTGAACCCCAAACAAAAACAAAACTCTATTAAAGTATAAAAATACATTTTTTGTTATGGAGTGGTTTCACAGTGGAGGCTTGTATTTGTACTAAAGTCGGTCCTAAAATAGGTTCGAAGTACAAAAGGTTAGGAACTTGATATAATAGGTAATGACGCAGAGAAATCTAGCTGTGGTCGCTGATACTTTAGTATCCGACTAACGGTCGTCCAGCATCGACTGACTGACCGCCGGTATTTAGTCACCCCCACCCACGTGGGCATCATATGTGGCACAAGGCCGGTTTAACGTGGGATCTCCGAGCCCGTGGGCTCGGCCATAAATATGCCCATTGAACCCGTATAAACGGGTTCAGGGTCGGTTTACCTCCCCGAAAGAAAATCCGCCCTTCGGCGTAGCCTCTTTCGGGTTCCTCCCCGCCTGAAGGCGGAGACTTCAACCGGTCAGCTGGTCGTCTAACTTCAGACCGACGATATTCAGTTACATTCTGGGGCGTCATGTGACACAAGGGCGTTTTTAACGTGTGATTTCCGATGCCTATTGAACCCGTATAAACGGGTTTAGGGCCGGTTTACCTCCCCGAAAGAGACTCCGCCCTTCGGCGTAGCCTCCTACGGGTTCTTGCCTGAACTCAGACCGACCCACCGAGAGACTCCTACTACTCCTACTTATGGGAGAGTCTATTAACTATAGAATAGGTGTGTTCCACTATAACATTTTTGTAGCAAAATTACCAGCAATACTTTCGTATATAAAAATATCAACAATAAGTATTGATTATAAAATAGCCAACGATACATTTTATCTGTAGTAGAAGGCATGCAATTGCATTCAAAATATTTAAATTTCAGCATGAAATATTCCATAGAGGTTGATATGCCGCTAAATAAAATCAACCAACCAAACAACATGAAAGAATTCTTTCCTGAGATTAAACCATATTCTTAAATGGAACTGTGTTCTAAAATATAAATTCAACAAAACAGACATCATAGCCTCTAGTAATTATCTCCACACAAACATGTATATGCAGAAAATCTGAGTACCATCTACCATGTATTCAGCTGTGAAAGCAAAATGACATATTTTTTGTTATGGTCCAGGTAAGGACCAAGGAAGAACAACAGGAACACAAGAGTAGAAATAACGAAGGTATATTACACGAAATAATAATACATGATGTGGAAGGTGTTAGTATGACTGTCAGTCTGGTTTGGAGTGAACTACTATCGGCTCGACTCGATTCGGTATCTAGCCAACCCCCGGCGAGGGTTGCATGTGGCACAAGGCCGAGTTTAACGTGGGTTTCCCGAGCCCGTAGGCTCGGCCAAAAAATGCCCGTAGAACTCGTATAAAAGGGATCGGGTTGGTCAACCTCCCCGAACGAGACTCTGCCCTTCGGCGGAGCCTCGTCTGGGTTCCTCTCTGCTCAGAAGCAGAGAGTTCGACTGTCAAGCCGAGAAGCTCGGCTTGATTCGTCCCTCTCTCTTGAGAGGCGTAGTATACATAGTGTTAGGAAGAGTTCATTTTGTAGTTATAGGTAAGGACCCATGACATTTTTATTAATTCAAAACTCGTAAGGAAATTAAATTTCGGCATTAAATGACCCATAAGGTGTTGATATGTCATTAAACACACAAACAAAACAAAACAAAATTAAGAGCTACAAAGCACAGAAAATTATGGAGAGCTATGATCGTCAACCACCTGAAGGGACATGGCTCATAGAAGAAGAACCGTAAGTTCTATGCTAATAGTTTCTTCTTTAGCACTACTTGCTTGTGGAACTCTCTTCCGTCTTCCTGCGTTCCTCTCAACTCTGATCTTCAAAATTTTAAATGCATTGTCAATGGTCATCTTCCGAATCCTTCCATCTGTTCTTTTATTGTCCTATCTGTTTATCTCACCCTCAGTAACCCCTTACATTTGAGAAGCATTTATCGCCTTATTTTGCCCCACAAAGAAGATGCTGCCAAAACTTTGGTTAATCCATTGACCCCGTTAAAACTGTTTACACTTTTGATTACCTCAGCAATGTTTATTGTTTTAAAAAGCGAGGGTTAGAATTTTAATAAATATGGGTTTATACATCGACTTTTTTCTTGAGAATTGCCAACAAATATATCAAATACTATTTATTAGATTGAAGAAAAAGCTTTTTTTATCGTCATTAATAAAATGGTACCTAATAAATATTACATCGAAGTTGGTTTACATATTTTGTAAACTTGTAGAGGATTGTACTTGTTTCACATATTTTTAGAATCTTGCAAATAAAAATTGCCGAAGGAGTGAAAAGTGTATACAGTAACAGCTGCATCTGTCTATATTTCTGAGATGAGGTATTATGTACAGTATTTACATTATTCGGACTATTGTCCTCATTTTTGTTGCCATATTTATTACAACGTTTCAGTATCTGTCTATCTTTCTGAGATGTGGTATTATGTACACTATTTACATTATTCTGCCTATTGTCCTCATCTTTGTTGCCATATTTATTACAACGTTTCGGCCTTTCAGTATCTGTCTATCTTTCTGAGATGTGGTATTATGTACACTATTTACATTATTCGGCCTATTGTCCTCATCTTTGTTGCCATATTTATTACAACGATTCGGCCTTTCAGTATCTGTCTATATTTCTGAGATGAGGTATTATGCATACTATTTACATTATTCGGATTATTGTCCTGATCTTTGTTGTCATATTTATTGCAACGTTTCGGCCTTTCAGTATCTGTCTACATTTCTGAGATGATGTTTTATATACACTATTTACATTATTCGGACTTTTGTCTTCGTCTTTGTCGCTATAATTATTGCAACGTTTCGGCCGTTCTACGCTCCGGCCGTCTTCAGGTGGTTAAAACGTCGAACTGAAACCTTTATTTCTCTCACTGGGGTAGACTGTTCTAGTTCCACGTTCCATGTTTTAATGGATGTCATTTATCAGTTATCTTCTGTTAATTCCCATCTCCAATTTCTCCACTGCCTTAACCGGGTATTGAACTCACACTCTTTGGGTCCTGTCACTGGATCTAACCAACGCCTTTATGCCCTTTGCCACATTTTTGACAAACAGATTTCTGCGGGTATGGATGTTAAACATTGCCAGATAACAAGTCTCAGAGAAGAAAGATTCTTAATTCCAATCAGTGGAGAAAGAAAAAGGAAATAATTCAATTATCTTTGCAAAAAAGGTCCTGGCAATCCAAAGATGATAAAGAAAATGAAAAAAGATTTCTTCTTGCATTTCCATCATCAGTGGATATACGAGTCTGCAAAATTTAAGGAACCTTAAATAAAATAGATCATTATTTCTGTATGTCTTCATGTAAAAAGAAATGTATAAAGTTGTTTTAGTTGCCGATGCTCAGTAGATATTTGATTTTAAATCGCTATTTGAATTTATAGGCTGAGATGAAATGGTAAAATGTTCCTATTTCAATCGCTACAAAACGCTTTGATGGCGGCGATGAAAACCAATTTCCATATTTTGTCAAAAAGTTTTTCACATGAAAACCTGTAGAAATTTGCTCTAAAGATATCAAAGTTCCGCCGGATATCTCAGGATTGGCGTTATTTATCTATCTGAATCTTTGCATTATCTATCTATCTATGTCTTTGCATTATCTATCTATCTATCTATCTATCTATCTATCTATCTGAGAATTGGTGTTATTTACCTATCTGAGTATGTGCATTATCTATCTATCTGAATTGCATTATCTACCTATCTATCTGAGTCTTTGCATTATCTATCTATCTGAATCTTTGCATTATCTATCTATCTATCTATCTGAGACTTGGCATTATCTATCTATCTATCTATCTATCTATCTATCTATCTATCTGCTTGTTCCTTTCTAGCAATCTTCTTACAGATTTGTATGAATATATTTTTATATACACGTGTCTATTTACGAATGTAGGTATGTCTCCTTTTGTCTCAATTTGTCTCTTTTCTCTCTATTTTACTATTCTGGTTCGTCGAAACTGACGTCATGATTAATTGATTGTCTGATACATACGACTGCAGGTTGATAGTTCGAAATTTCCGTAAAGAATGTAATCGCTCAAGAAACCCCGGCAACGAACGACGGATTGGAAATATTTTTCATAATTTAATTTCACGAATACCGTCTAATTTTTGCAGGAAAATCCGGTTAAAGCAGATAAGGTGTGTATAAGCGAGGGCAGAGGCAGAAGCTGAGCGAAATAACACGGCTATGCCTGTAAAAAAAAAAAAAAAAAAAAAAATGTCGCAGGCCTCCGGGGTTATTATTGACAGTCGCATACGTCGTTCCGCTGAAAAAAAAAATGAAGACAGTCGGTGAATGTCATGAAACCGAGGCAAAATGACGGGAAAAAAATTAACGCTGCGTAAAAGTAACGGAAAGACAAAAAAAAAAAAAGCTTAGAATATATTTTAATCAATAAAAGAGAATATCAGGGAAAGAATAAATATGTGTAGAAAAAGTAATTGCAAACAAAACAAAAGAAATATTCTTTTCAGTGAATTAAGTATGAGATGGAACAATCACAAATTTATTTGTTCAGTCGCAGAAAAAAAGAATGTGTATGTGCGCATGCGTGTGTACACGGGAAATGATTCAATTTTTTTTATCTTTTCTCTTTCTTTTCTTTCTCACACTCCATTAATTTTTTCACTTATTCTTGACAGACATTTACGCATGTCTTTACTTATAAGCCATATATATATATATATATATATATATATATATATATATATATATATATATATATATAATGATGTCGTTTCGTAATCCGTATGGATAATTCCACGGAGGATATAATCCAGAGAGCTCAATGTAAAAACAGAGCAAATATTAATTATTATTTAGAAACAGAAAACTTTAAGGTTACATGATTATAATTTATTTCCTTAGATTTGATCCTAATTCCTCAGGTCGACCATTTCCATAAAACTTCTATACATTGTATGGAAATGGAATTACTATCGAATCTCAGTCCTAAGTGAATAAATTATAATGATGTAACATTAAAGTTGTCTGTTTCTTAATAATAATTAATATATATATATGTGTGTGTGTGCGTGTAAATATAAAAGACAATAAGAAAAACTGTATTATTAACCGACGCGTTTCGTCCAATGTGGAATTTTTAAGACGAAAACAAAATGAATTTTTGACTTGAAAAAGTCCACATTGGACAAAACACGTCGGCTAATAATACAGTTTTTCTTATTGTCTTTTACCTTTATACATATTGTCTTTTTCTATAGGTTAACCCGGAGAAAATTTATATATATATATATATATATATATATATATATATATATATATGAAGAAATATACTCTTAAGGTGTGGTGTATTTATGAGATAAAGTACACAATATCAGAGATAGATCGTGTGTAAACATAAAAGTGAGCATTGAAGTCAACACTTAGAGGCAACAGTCTGTTTCATGTTCATTTTTATATTCATATATAAACATGTACATATATATATATGTGTGTGTGTGTGTACGTGTGTGTGTGTACGTGTGTGTGTGTGTGTGTGTTTGTGAATAAACCCGCTAAATATAGAAGCAAATGAAAACAGATATATGTAACCCCCCCAAAAATTGACCTGGATGGCTGAGACGATGGCAAGGCCTTTTGAAAGCAAACTTTTAACAGGCATAAGACAGGGATGCCTCTTCTCACCGGACTTATTCAACCAATAGAGTGAGGCAATTCTGAGAGAATTAGAAATCCTACCAGGATTCATTACAGTTTTAGCAACAGAAAATATGCCGATGACACGTTGTTGATAGCAGACATGGAAAGAAAACTATAAAACTCCTACAGAAGGTAGCGAGGGAAAGCGAGAAGAAAGGACTAAGCATCAACTGCAAGAAGACAGAATGCATGGTTGTTAGTAAAACGGATGAGCCCAAAGTGCAAATTACAAATTAGAGATATCAAAAATTTAAATATTTGAGAAGCGTTTTAACAGAGGATGGAATGGGTGATACTGAGATCCAAAGGAGTATTTTGATAGCCAAAGATGCCTTCGAAAGCTAAGCAAAGTATTAAGAAACAAAATAATTTCGTTAGAAACAAAGAAAAGGTTAGTGAACGGTTACAGTCCTACCGTGTGGCAGTGAATGATCGACAATCTCCTCAAAGACGAAGATTTGAAAAGTTCTACAGAAGGATACTGAGGATACCATGAACCGAACATGAGCAATAACGAAGTTTTAGAGAAAATGGAAACAAAAGAGAAACTTATACTTAACATCAGGAAGAGGCAGTTAAAATTTCTGGGGCACAAAATGAGGAAAGAGAGCCTGGAAAATTTGATACTCACAGGGTGAGATTGAAGTCAAAAGAGACAGTGGAAACAACGCATAATGTGCTTGAGTAAACGAATGATGAAACAGGGTTTAGGAGAAATAACAAAAAGAATGTATTAAGAGCTTTGAAGCTTAAGAAATTGTGGAGAGACGTCCTGAGTGGGGAAAAACGGAACACGGAGAAGATATATACAGGATGTGATGGATAAATTTTCGTTTAAATTTTAAGAGATATATTTACCAAAAGTGCACAAAAATATCTTGAAATACTAAAGAGTAAATATATTCAATAAAATTACCACGAGCTTCAACAACGGCCTCCAGACAACTTCGTAATCTCCTGCAACTCTTCCGAACTGTCTGCTTGTTTAAGTTGGTAAATACTACCATAAACATTGCCTTCACTTCATCTTTGCATCCTACACATAATAATCAAGGGGTTTGCGAGTTAAGTGGTCAGATGTAAAGGGTGATGTGGTCGCAGAAATTGTCTGACAGCCATGAATGGTTTCTACTGCTTGTGTGGCATGGTGCAGAATCCTGTTGCTAGACATAGGATCTTCCAGCAGCTACCTTCTTCATCCAAGGCAGAACTACCTTCTCAAGTCACTTGAGTGTAGGCCTTCTCCGTGTTGAGTCTGGGGCCCTGTGTGAAGAGGAATGGAGGCATGAATCAGTTCAAACACCTTCGTAATGACCATTAGACTCATCCAACTCTTTCCGAATCCTCTGCCCTGTCCTCCGATTGGCACCCAAACACTCTGAAATGTTTCTATTTAGCTTCCGGTGAGAATGCCAAGCAGTACAGCATGCCTTTTCTAAATTTCTGGCTGACTGACTAGCCTCATGGTGCTCTTTTTCTCACATACAGTGCCCCACTGACCCTGCTATACTGTGTAGGTGACAAAATCAAAAACAAGCAAGCCGGACGAACAAATTAAAAATATAAAATGATGATAATTTACCCATCCCGCCATGGGATAAAGGGTTTGCTTGGGATCTTGGATTTAGCTCCGGAGCAAACTATCTACATTTGATTATCGACACCAGTTGAATTATACTCCTTTTGAAAACAGGTATTCAGCTCTGAAAATATTGTATTCTTTTGTATACCATGTTATTTCAAGTGGTCGAGGGTAACTTCCTGTTTTTACTGATCTTTACTATCCGTCTTCGCCTTTTGTTCTTTGACCGCTTCAAACAAATTCGTTGAGTAGCTTACCCGCAGTTGGCCCTGCTTCTCTTGCCTTTTTTATGTTCTGCGTCTGTGTCATTGTTCAAGCCTTCGTTATCGAGTCGCATAAATTTCGACTGTCTCTTTCTGATTGCAAATAACAATTTCTTTGTAGTTCCGATTTTCCTCATAATCTTCTACGGCTTACGGCCGTATCACATATAAACACTGGTTCTCATACGATGACCAAAGTTAAGGAACGTCGAGCCTGGTCACGACCTAGAGGGGTGACCGCTTGGGAATACCTGGTGCTGTTAGCTTAGATATGCCGTAGTGTAATATATAATAGCTCGGAGTTCCAATTCCAGTCTGGTTTGTTATATTTATTTATCTTAGGAAATATATGTACTGGCTTTAAATAACTTTCAAAAGGTTGATAAGCTCTATATCATATGTTATTGATATTCTGATTACTCTTCAATAGAAACCTATCTTTGATATTTTATGTTTCTCTTATATATGTGAGAAGATTGTCACGCAATCACTCATATGTAGGATATTAGTAGTTCAGCTCTTTTCTTTGTTGTTACGATCCCCACTATGTAAGCTCAGATTTAAATATCTTTTATTGACAATCATACATTCGGATTTTGACAATTAATACTTATTTCTTCTTGTTTTACGTGTCCAAGAGTTATTTTAGTTTCCTTTCTGGGTTTGTTAACAGCACGGTGCCATCTGTTGCTAAGATTATGTTCGGTAATAATAAATCTGGTGATATCTTTGTTTATGTGTCATCAGTCAGGAATCTTCAAGCTCACACGGTGTCGCACCGTTCCTTAGCGATCAACTCTGTATTTATGTGTGTATGTGTGTGCGTGTAGATATCGATATGTAAAAAGGCAAATGAAAATAAAAATATATATGTGAAAAGTACCTCAAAAGTATACCACAGTCTGACCCACTTGTAAGGGAAATGTTTATAGATCGTCAATGATTTTGCTAGAACATAGTGATAAGTCACCGGGACTGAGGGTTTGAAGGTTGTGGCCTTGTTCCAACTGCCGATCACGCCAGTTTATGAGATATAACCCAGAACTTTATCTTCACTCAAATATCTATCTATCTATCTATCTATCTATCTATCTATCTATATATATATATATATACCGAGCGTAACAGCAAAATTGTCCGAATAGTGTAACAGCGTAATTACCCATACCACAACTTGTTTAATATCTAAAAATCCCCTAACTGATTGAGTGTACTTTTTCCAAGTTTTCAGATAAGACCTTTAGCCATCTTGATACCATTTGCCGTAAGAATTACTGAAAAACACTTATCGATTTTATTGAGATCTATATTTATTTTCATTTACCTTTTTACATGACGATATTATTCAGCTAAAAAGAGAACAGGTTAACATAGTTGTGTGTCAGATCCACTGTCTTCCCAAATGAGAAATGGTGAAAGAGAAATGATCATTCAGGTCTTTATAAATTGTACCGACATTCACTATAGCTTCCATCTTCAAAGTCCATTCACGAACCATCAAGAGATCGGTGAATAAGTTTAAAAAAAGAGAGACCACTAAGGTGGAAAACTGGATCAGGAGATCACAACAGGAAAGGGATCAACATTTCAACTCAGA
>OZ010608.1:15915980-15945980 GCA_963932145.1 Acanthosepion lycidas | reverse complement strand
AATATACAAGTAAAATAAATTCACCTAAATTCATCCAAGTAAATAAGTAAACAAACCAATCCCAAATAAAGGTAATCAATTAAAAACTGTTTCCGCCAAAATAATAGTTAGAATGAATTACAACAATCAACCCCAAAATTGAACAAATAGTTTTAATTAAATTCTCAAACGAAAACAAAATTGTTAAATAAGTGATATAAACAAATTTTTACTACGTTAATAAATAAATAAATAAATAAATAAAATAAGAAACAAAAAAATAAAAATTAAAAACAAGCAATATAATATGACCCAAATAAATAAACAAACGACTTCCGGTAAAATAACCGCCATAATAGAATACCCACAATGCACCACCAACCCGTATATATATATAAATAGCCAACAAAAATAACAGCATATGTGGCCTGACGATTGCATATAGCATGAAACAGACTGTCGCTTCTAAGTGTTGACTTCTATGTTCACTTTTATATTTACACACGCTCTATCTCTGATATTGAGCACTTTATTTCATAAATATAGCACACCTTAAGACTATATTTCTTTTTATATATATATATATATATATATATATATATATTCTTATACTTTATTCTTATAATAATTTTTTCTACTTCTCTAATTTTCTTCTTTATGTTGAGCTGAAATTGATCAAGGAAGGCTCCATATTTTAACTTAACTCAAGTACTTTCGATCTCCTTGCCGATCATCTTTAGGTGTGAATTACGAAGACAAACTTTGTGTAAATGAAACAGGGGCGAATGCGGTTTACTTTAATTATTCTAAACTTATCTTTTCTGGTAATGATAATTTGTAAACAAGCGTTCACAGTGCAAACCATTGACCAGGGATGGTAAATTGCAAAATGGTGTTAAATGATAGTAACCTTAAATGCATTTTAAAACATTGCTACTAAACTCGTAATAAATTTTGTTCAGTGTTGGTTGGTTGCTTATGTTATAGATGACCTCAAGAATTTGAAGTTTTTGTTTATTATTTCTATGCTGTTGTATATCAGTGTCGTCAACAAGAATTTTCTTTTATTGTGAAGGGAACAGAAATGCGTCTTTAAATATTGTTCGATAGAACTTATATCCAATAAATGGGGTATAAGACGTCCTGATAATGTTGTCTTTGTTAAACCAACATATGTACTTAGTACTTTGTCAGCAATCTCCCATTTTGGATTAATAAATGATACGGTGTCTTCCTTCATGAATTTAAACTCTGTTTCTTTTCAAGAAGATAATTAAAAAATTTAGAAAGGATTATTATAAAAATAAATACAGATAATATGTTTGAATTATTTGATGAAACACATTAAACTCTATATTTATTTATTTATTTACGTCTTAAAAAAATCTGTCGGATTAATAAATTAAAATCCATCACTTCTTTAGAAATTGCTTTGTTTACTTTAGGATACCAAACTGAGCAGATAGGAATGATTCAAGAATCTGAGAAATGATTTAATTTATCAGGCAATATTCAACTTTGCCGACAAAATTCATGGCCGTGACGGTCTAAATCACGTTGGATCGAAAGACGGTTTCCCCTGACAAGAAGGACGTTAATTTGAATCCTTGAGGACACATGGCACAGTGGATAAAGTTAGAAGATAGAAGAACTGAACTTTCTATTATTTAAATAAATAAATGAAGGAATAATTTATGAAATTTAAATAAAATAACAAATAGGTTAGGTCCTCAGGGACACATGGCACAGTGGATAAAGGCGTTGGTTAGATCCAGTGACAAGACTCAAAGAGTGTGAGTTCAATACCCGGGTAAGGTAGTGGAGAACTTTCAGAGGGAAAATTAACATGAGATAACTGATAACTGACATCCATCAAGCATGGCACGTGGAACTAGAACAGTCTACCACGGGGATCGAAATAAAGGGTTCAGTTCGAAATTCCAACCACCTGAAGAAGGCCGGAAGCGTACAATGGCCGAAACGTTGTGACAAATATGGCGACAAAGATGAGGAAAATGGTCCGCATAATGTAATTAAGGCGACATGCTGTTTCATGCTAGAAGCAATATATATATATATATATATATATATATATATATATATATATAGACTAAACAAAAACCCTCAATGAATGACTCTGTATGCAGTTTTCTCTCATACAGGAATTCAATGACTTCTTAAGAAATTTCATATCAGATGTAATTTTTTCAGAGAGCCGCTCCCAAGGCAATGAAAAATTGTGACATTCAAAACGTTGTTCATTCCCTACCATCATACTAATAGCTTCAGCTTCTGACGTCATGGGATCTAATAGGAGCATAGAATGCATTATTTTCAGTGCTCTCGGCCTATGGTAGAATATATATATATATATATATATATATATATATATATATATATATATATATATATATATATATATATATATATATATATATAATGGTAGAAGTTAGAAGTTAAAAATGATATAAAAATTCAAAAGTATTTATCAAATTTACTCACTTTTGTTCATCAGGCATTAAATTATATCACTTAGGGTCTATCATAGTTTACCTTTACTTTCACAGCCTCCGAGATGTATTAGAGCGTTCAGAAAATTAAAAATTCTAAATAGCTAAAAATATTTTTTTTTACTTCTGTTTATAAATACATATTGCAAAATAAAATAGTGAGGTTTATATTGTTGTAGCCCCTCATGTGTTGGTAAAAAAAAAAAATTCTTTTGATTTTTCATTCATATGCGTATATGTATGCATGTAGCGTATATATGTATGTGTATGTGTGTGTGTGTGTATATGCATATATGTATGCATGTAGTGTGTATATATATATATATATATATATATATATATATATATATATATATATATATATGTGTGTGTGTGTGTGTTGGTGTGTATCTGTGTGTGTGTGTGTATATTATAATATGAACTGGTTAATAACACAAAGTATCTTACATATATACATATATATATATATATATTTATATATGTTTATGTTTATATTTATATAGTGATATATGTATATATATGTATTTATATATATATATATCTTTATACATATATATATATATATATATATATATATATATATATATATATATATATATACGCCTTCATTTATATATAAATAAATATATACCTACGCCTTCATATATATATATATATATATATATATATATATATATGAATGGATGCGTACGTAAACAACCACATAGATACAGATAGATATAAGCGAATGCAAGCACACACATGTGTGCTAAGTGTAGGTGAGCAAACACACACATATACATATATATATATATATATATATATATATATATATATATATATATATATATATATATATATATATACAACTCGAAAACGCATTCTGAAACCTGAAATAAATGAATGCAAGCAAAAAACAAAAAAAAAAAAAAACAAAAAAAAAAAAAGAAAGAAATTACCGACAGGCGGCGCTTCGTTGATGAACTAATTTTCTCGAATTACGGCGTCCCATCGTTTTTTTTTTTTTCCTCATTTATTTCCCTTATTCTTCAAGTAATTTTTTTCTCATCATTTTTCTGATTTCCATACAGCCTCCTCCCTGGCCTTTTGCCGTTTCTCAACATCCTTCTTGCATTCCCTTCTTTCAAGCACTTACCATTTATATGTCTTTCATTCTTTAAGCCACTCCTCATCGCATGCCTGTAGTGTTCAAGTACTGTTGTGGGTTAGATTTATCATAATTATTTTCATGTACGTCTCTCCAGCGAATACAGACTCAGTTCTGTTCGGTCTATAATTCTCAAAAATATGGGACTAATAATAATAATGTCCGGCATCCAAGTAACTTCATAACACAGAAATACTGCTTCAAAAACTAAGCTCAAGTTTTAACATAGAAATTTTTATGGCTTGACGTGCCGCAGATTCGCACTATACATAAATATACATATATATGAATAACACCCATAAATAAATAAAATGTATCTATAAAAAGACAATAGGAATAAAGACAAAAGGAAAACTTTTCTTTAACAAAGCTTTTCATCATCAGAGAAAAAAGTAAATAAATAAATATAAACAAATAAAAATATGTATAATAAAAATTCAACAGAAATAAGAATATTTAATCAGTTTGATTTCTTAAGAATTAAATTAAATTACATCCCTTATAATACTTCATAGTTTACTTTGACCTTCAAAGTTAGTCTAAAGTATATTTTTGAGTGTTCATAAATCAAAGCGTTGTAAAAACCAGACAATACTTTCATTTCTGTATCTGTCTATATTTCTGAGATGAGGTACTATGTACACTATTTACATTATTCGTATAATTGTCCTCATCTTTGTCGCCATATTTATTACAACGTTTCGACCGTTCAGTATCTGTCTATATTTCTGAGATGAGGTATTATGTACACTATTTACATTATTCGTATAATTGTCCTCATCTTTGTCGCCATATTTATTACAACGTTTCGACCGTTCAGTATCTGTCTATATTTCTGAGATGAGGTATTATGTACACTATTTACATTATTCGTATAATTGTCCTCATCTTTGTCGCCATATTTATTACAACGTTTCGGTCGTTCAGTATCTGTCTATATTTCTGAGATGAGGTATTACTTAAACTATTTACATTATTCGGACTATTGTCCTCATCTTTGTCGCCATATTTATTACAATGTTTCGGCCGTTCAGTATCTTTCTATATTTCTGAGATTAGATATTATGTACACTATTTACATTATTCGGACTATTGTCCTCATCTTTGTCGCAATATTTATTACAACGTTTTGGCTTTTCAGTATCCTTCTATATTTCTGAGATGAAGTATTATGTACACTATTTACATTATTCGGACTATTGTCCTCATCTTTGTCGCCATATTTATTAAAACGTTTTGGCTTTTCAGTATCCTTCTATATTTCTGAGATGAAGTATTATGTACACTATTTACATTATTCGGACTATTGTCCTCATCTTTGTCGCCATATTTATTACGTTTTGGCTTTTCAGTATCCGTCTATATTTCTGAGTTGAGGTATTATGTGCACTATTTACATTATTCGGACTATTGTCCTCATCTTTGTCGTAATATTTATTACAACGTTTTGGCTTTACAGTATCTGTCTATCTTTCTGAGATAAGGTATTATGTACACTATGCAGTATACTAAAGTGTACTTTTATTTCTGTTTCTAAATAGATGTTGCAAAATAAAATCTTCATATTTAGTTGATAAATTCCATAAGAGGACGAATCGTGTTGGTAAATAAACATTTTTGTTTTGTATTTATTTGTGCATGATGATCCTTATCCTTTACATCACTTGTAATGGCTTCCGTCTCGTTCCGGTGTTCATAGCCCCCAAGCTGACTCTTGTGTCAAGCACCTGATTTCTTATCTATCATGCATATATTCCAGATAAATATTATATCCTTGATTGGGTTGACTGGATTCACATGCTCTACAACTCAGCATGGGCCTCCTCAATTCAGGCGATAATCTGCAAACCTTGTTGCAAACAAGACCGACATTATTGGCAGGGCGATGAGGCAGGTTTTCAAAGTTGGTATAGTTTTCTTGCGTCAGGTTGTAATGATAACCTTTCAGATGGCTTACATAAGTTGCCATCGACAGCAGCACGCGCTCACATGTGCCATATTTCGAAGACATGAAATTAGCTGGCAAATTCTCTTTTCGTAGATCACGCTTGATCTGATTATGTCTGAGAGATTCGTCCTCAAAGGAATTCACCCTTTTTTATTAATTGCCTCCACTCTGTGCGATTTGGAATCAGTTCTTGCTGCATCTCTATGTGCAATGCTTTCAGATCATTCTTCAAATCATCTTTAAACCTCTTTCTCTTAGGATTTTGTGGCTGACCATTTTTTCTTCAGTTCTCGATAACAAATTGTTTTGAAATATTGTTATCTCCCATTCTCACAATGTGCACTGTCCATTGCATCTGGTTGAGCATTATTATTGTTTCAAAATTGTTGCATTCAGATCTTTTGTGGACAACAGTGTCTGGAATCAAATAATGCCATTAAGAATGTGTCTTTCCATTTTAAGTGTCTCTGGTATATAGACGATATTTGAGAAGAGGGATGTTAAAACACTGGCCGTATACACACTTTATTCTTGGTGATAATGCCCCTATCTGACCAAACTATACTTTCCAATATACTAAATGTAACACTTGCCTTTTGAATGAATAAAACAAATCAGGTGCCGACTTTTGATACAATACTTCCAACGTATGCGAAAGTCTCAACAATCTGCAGCATGTTATTTTTCACACGTATTGTTGGCTCTTTGTAGGGCACACCAGGTGAATATCACTTGTGTCTAATCCTCTGTTCAAAAGAACATCAAAAGCGGCAAAGTAGCAAATCCATTATGAGTTACAAATCATTCTCTGAGATGATGCTATCAAATCTACCTCATTAGCATACAACACCTATCGAATCAGGCACTCGGAGTTCTTCGATATGGTGTCGAACTTTCTGAGATTCTTTCTCTTTCTGAAGTTTTAAATCTCAAGAGGATTTCCGCCTCACACCCCTGGATGGCATGTGATAAGAGAACAGTAAAGGAGACTGCGAAAAATGTTCAAGCAAGAAAATCACCTTGCTTCATCGCATTGTCTACTGCAATCACATTTGAAAGTGAGTCATTGAATGGGAGACATATCAGTATGTAACTGTTTTGTAAAGGTGACAAAAGTGTGTGGGTTTGGCGGGCCCAGTTTTATCAAGAACCTTACACAAGGTATCACGATTTACGGTGTCAAAAATTTTGGTTAAATCCACGAAATCTTGGTACTCGCCGTTCAATACATTTTCTCTTGAAGTTGTCTTACCGAGAATATCATATCCATAATACTCCTACGGGCTTCGAACTCGGCTCCTCGAATAAGAAATTGGAGAGCTGAGTTCGAATCCCAGTTACGCGCAAATACTCTTGGCAAAGGTATAAATCCATTTCTTCACCCTCTAGGTATGTGTTGAATAGCAGGACAGGCTGGATCCTATAGCCTTTGTTGAAAACTAGTCTACCGTAGAAAGAAATGACAACTTAGTATAGGAAAATGTTCCACTTAATCAGTCATGCATCGAAAGAGATATGATCTCCCAAGATTTTATCACTTATGGTACTTAACTGACCGACTGACCCCTACTGGAATTAACTCACAGA
This sequence comes from Acanthosepion lycidas, assembly GCA_963932145.1. Lineage (NCBI taxonomy): Eukaryota > Metazoa > Mollusca > Cephalopoda > Sepiida > Sepiidae > Acanthosepion > Acanthosepion lycidas. Next base: position 15,938,809 of record OZ010608.1, on the reverse strand, counting down.
CAACAGAGAAGCAATCCAATATGAGTTGCAAAACTTCCGGGTGCGCTATAAATTTTGCATCATGAGCATTGTCGTAATGGGATTTTCCACTCTCTGCCTATTGTGAACTGACTATATTAGTAAATATATATAGTGTGCACAGGACATATCAGAATGTGGCTTAGAGCAGGGGATGGGGTGGTTAGTGGTTAGTGGATCAGAAGAACATTCAAAGATGAGTGCATGTATCAGACGGATAACGTTTCGGGGAATAGAAGAGTTTAACGTAGACGAATGATACCACGTTGCTGAAGAAGGAGATAAACACTATCGACTAATTCCTTAAGATACACTTATACTATTTACATTGAACCTTCATCCACATTGATATATATTTCGTTTTCATCAACATTCTCGTCAGTATGACTTTGGAACCGCTGGGAACTTTATGGTAATGTCTGATCTGACCAAACTAAAATTTACCAAATGCAGCACTTGCTTTCAGAGCAGCGTCTTTTGATGAAGTACATCAAAGGGATGGGAAAGTGTTTACAAACTACAGCCAGATAGTTTTTTCAAATACTACTTTCTCATTGTAGAGTACACCAAGTGGAGTGGTGAACATCTTTTTTTGTCTTCCTCAGGCTAATTCTTGGTCCAAAAGCATCAAAAACAGCAGAGAAGCAATCCAATTCCGGATGCGCTATAAATTTTGCATCATGAGCATTGTTGTAATGGCATCTTCCACCCTCTGCCTATTGTAGATTGACTATATCAGTAAATATATATAGTGTGTACAGGACATACCAGAATGTGGCTTTGGCAATTGCTAGCCTGCTGACCGTTTCCCTGTCTTTTAGTAGTGTATTCTCTTTTAGAATAATCCTCTCTTTCTTTCATCTATGCCCGTGTTGCTGTTCCTTCAACTCGAGTACCACCTTTGTCTGTCTGTAACCTTCTTTAAGGATACAACAAGCATACAGCAAATTCCTTGGATTTAGTGTTGACCATTCTGCGATTGAACACTCTTCCTGAAGTTTTAAATCTCAAGAAGATTCCAGCCTCACACCCCTCGATGGCATGTGATAGGAGAACAGCAAAGGAAACTGCGAAAAATGTTAGGGCAAGAATATCACATTGCTTCATTGCATTGTCCACTGCGTTCACATCTAAAAGTGAGTCGTTGAATCGGAGACGAGTCGCCATATCAATATTTAACTGTTTCACTAAGTTGACAAAAGTGTGTGTGTGGAGAAGGTATCAATCTTACTAAGAATCTTTCACAATGCATCACGATTTATGGTGTCAAAAACTTTGGTTAAATCTATGAAAGTCTGGTAAAATGATACTAGCATACAGTGAAAATCCTAGCCATGGTACCCCTGTCTGCACTAAAACCACATTGATGCTACACAGCACCTCTACCTTGTCTATCACAGATGTTGGTATGGATAAACGAAAACCACCATCACGTTTCTTACCTTTCGACTTCACTACTGTAATATGCAGGCCTACGAACATAAGAAATTTAGTCCGATAAGGTCTGAAGAACGAAAAGCGTCACACCATTTTACACTTTGTCACACACACACACACACACACACACACACACACACACACACATATATATATATATATATATATATATATATATATATATATATATATATATATATATATATAGTTAAACTTAGAGAGCCAGACAAACCTACCTAGGTTTCACCTAAGCGGATCGACAGGGAGAGTCAGCCTTCCCTGACGATTCGCTTAGGTGAAACCTTAGTAGGTTTGTCTGGCTCTCTAGGTTTAAGTAGGTCTGCTCTACTCATTGTATTGAGCACTTTATTTATTTAGTTAGTTATTTTGGGCACTCGCATCGGCATTTTTTTATCTTTTGGCCAGGGACTCGGATGCTGGACGATTATTTTCGATTAACGTACATGTTCTAGGTTCTTTCTTTTTTATACCGTTTTTCAAATCAACACACCGGTGGTCTTCCGAGCGAGTATAGCTTCCTATACTTATAAGATTTCTATTAATACTTCTACTACTACTACTACTACTACTACTACTACTACTAATAATAATAATAATATATATATATATATATATATATATATTAAGGCATGTGTTATTAAAGACTATGGAACTCTTCTGCTTGGTGATCATTTTTCTCAGTTGTTTCCTTCTTCCTCGCAAGATTCTTAATGTTTGGGTCCAGGTTGTTAAAATAGGATTTCATCAGTCGATAGTTTTCTACTGAGCCCTTTCGGTTTCTCTTCAATCGTCACCATTGGTGTTTCTTTTTATTTGGAGATATGTTATTCGTTGTTTTAGTTTTATAGATAATATTAGACGATATTATTGGCTTAGTTCATTATTCGTAAGGAGAGGATTATTTTTTTTTATTGAAGGATTAGTTATTAAATATGTTTAATATGTTTCTATCAGTATTAAATGCTATTTTATTTATATTGATTTTTGGGGTTTTGATGAGGATCGCTTCTAGAAATTGTAGTCGTTTTTTGCAGTTGTTTTTATAGAGGATTTTGGTGTTGTCAATAAAGATTTTTCTTATGTTAGATGATTTGAATCAATATTGTTACAAGATGAGTTATTATGGTGCTTGTGTCATTAAGGTGGTATGTGAATCTACATGAGAGAGTCGTCGTTGTGCGTCCGATGTATTTGCTAGGGTTATTATGTGAGAAGCATTCTCAAAACAGGCAAGTAAACATATACACTACATCGGTTTTGTTTAGGAATGGTTTAGTGGGGATAGTTTTATTTCGGACAATTATCTTAGAGGTTTTAAATTTAGTGTAGTATATTAATTTTATTTGTTTATGTAGTTGGACGTGTTTAGTGTATTTATAGATGGTGTTTGTTATAGTTATTTCATCGAATTTAAAGTTGCAGTGCATTTGATTTTTATAGAAGAATATACATATATAAATACACACACACACATATATATGTTATTTATTCGAAAATTATAGCATAAATACAAGTATATGAAAATTCTAAAAACTTTGCAACGAACCTTGTATTCTTTTCTCAGTTTCTTTAAATAATTTTGTAATTCTTTAAACTTAATACAGATTAAATTTAAAATTTAAAATAAGTAATTTTTAATTTCATAGTAAAATTTAATATTAATTAGTTAACATAAATTCTATTTTAGTCTAACCCAAACATTAAATCATTAATTAATTATTATAACCAAGATTGTATTTTGATTGGTCATTCCAGCTTATGTAACAGCGTTTCTCCTAGGGAGGAATGTTTCATTGATTTGAACTTTTTAAAACCCTTTATTCTACATTCAACACCATTACTTGATAAGACACCAGAAGTGTTGAAACAAAACGGATATTTTTGTAGTGATTTTATAATATATTTATGTTATAATTTTCGAATAAATAATTATATTTGCTCTACTGTGTATTGAACACACTTTCAAGAATAGTATTTTTTGGTTATTGGAATTTATTCCGTATACACCAATCCTATGCTTATATATATATATATATATATATCACTGCCATGAATGGAAAAAATAGTTTTATTATTACCACTCATCATAATAAAAAGTAAAAATGAAAAACGGACTAGCTACCGGTTTCGTACCTCGCTTAACAGAGCTAAATCGAGGTAAATAGAGTAAATTATATAATTAAAAAAAAGAACAATGGACAAAGTTTATTAGTAGGAAAAAATTAAATGTTAATTAGTTGGAGGCCTAACATAATGTCCTTCTGTTTACAAAGAGAAGGCTTTAAAGATAGAATATAGATGGCCTCCAACACTTTTAGGTGGTAATTTGAGTGGGACTTGCTAAGGATGGTAAAAGCGTCCGCACTAAAACTAACAGCAGAATTATGGCTATTTATAAGGTGTTCTGCGATGGAAGAGCCATACGTATTGGTCAGAATGTCCGAGGGAGTATACTTCCGGTTTCGGATTTTCGCTTCAATGTGTTGTTTTATTCTAGCATCTAGCCTTTGCGTCGTTCTCCCTATATAGTGCGAACCGCAACTACATTTAAAGAAATACATCATATATATATATATATATATATATATATATAATTATTTTTTTAAAAATATGATTCCAACACGCTACATAAGAGGTCTCATGTTTAAAAACAAGAGCCGAAAACTTCAATATAATTATTTGAATTAAATTGAATTAAAATAAGCTCTGTTTCATCATGAAGCGAAATTTTTTGGGAATAACTTATTTCTGAAATTTACGTGTTTTAATAGCATATTCATAATTGAAATCAAAATTTCCATGGTAACAGCCAGGGCGATTGTTTAAATAGCGAGGGGTGTTGCGTGTTAATAATTTGTATTAGTATAGAGTTACATTCATAGACGTCAAGTCAGGGTAAGTTGGGGATGTCTAAATTTAAAACGGAAGATGTTTTCGCCTAGTCCGGTTTACGTGTCTATGGAGATTTTTTTATTTTTTATATTTTATTTCTTTATGAAAGGGTTTTGTGTATATAAAAACTGCCGTAACATTTGTTTTTTGACGACTTTATAAAGGGTTATCTTTTTTTGTAGGGTATTTAAACTATTTATTAGTGCTATGGATTATAAAAATTATTTTATTGTATGTTTGTTTTTAAGCTAATTATTCAATGCAAAAATTTGATGATGTCGGCAAAAAAAAGCGCGCGTGTGTGTGTGTGTGTAAATGTTGTGCATATAAAAATGGTAATGAGCAAATATTAAAAGAGAGACGGAGAAAATGAGTGGAATTTTAATAAGTTCAGAAAGAAAATGGAGGATCAAGGCAAAAATGAAGCAAGGAATAAAAGAATAAACGAAGAAATAATTCTAAATGAACAGATGAAGTTTACTTACAAAAAGGAAACTATGATCGTGAAAACTAAAGAAAAACTTCAGATGGAAGCGGCGTCTCATCTTCATTTCGCAAAGCCACATCTTACTCTGAGGAGAGCCACCACCTCATCACGTGGAAATAATAAATATAAAAAAAAAAAACAAAAAAAAAATATATATATATATATATATATATATATATATGTATGTATATACGTAAGATACTTTGTGTTATTAACCAGTTCATATTATAATACACACACACACACACACACATATATATCTATCTATCTATATATATATATATATATATATATATATATATATATATATATATACACTACATGCATACATATATGCATACACACACACACACACACATATATATACGCTACATGCATACATATATGCATATGAATGAAATATCAAAGGGATTTTTTTTTACCAACACATGAAGGGCTACATCAATATAAACGTCAGTATTTTATTTTGCAATATGTACAGTGTAACCCGGATATAAGAGACCCAGATATAAGAGAAACTCGGATATAAGAGACTTCTCCGGTCCCGACAACTCTCTTATATCCGGGTTACACTGTATTTATAAACAGAAGTACAAAATATTTTTATCTGTTTAGAATTTTTAATTTTCAGAACGCTCTAATATATTTCGGAGGCTGTGAAAGTAAAGGTAAACTATGATAGACCCTAAGTGATATAATTTAATGCCTGATGAACAAAAGTGAGTAAATTTGATAAATACTTTTGAATTTTTACTTCATTTTTTTTTTATTTTTACATATAGATTTATTTTTTGATATTTATTATTTCGTCTCGTTCCGGCGTTCATAAACCCTACGATGACTCCTGAGACTAGCATTCGATTTCATAAGAATAAATCTATACACAAATAAAACAGACACACACTACAACTGAACTGGGTAAAATAAGCTAAGAAATATTGAAAAAAAAAATAGGCGACTATTTAAAGTTTGCCACACAGGCAAAACAATGGAAAGATACAAGTGAGTGCATTTCTTCGTTCTACAAAACTACAAATAAAAACAAATATTTACTTATAAAATATGATATTAAAAACTTTTATCCATCTATATCTGAAAAGGTCTGCTGGAGGCTTTGTGCTGCGCCAAAGACTTCGTAAACATAACACTTGATGAAACGGAAATAATTTTACATTGCCGCAAATCAATTTTATTCCACAATGAAGTAACCTGGGTTAAGAAATAAAAAAAAAGACGGCTTTGATGTACCACAGGGTCCGTTTGATGGCGCTGAGGTTTGGGGATTTAATAGGCATACATATCTGATATGAAATTAACAAAATTGTACATAAAAGTCTGTGTAGGGATGACGGTCTGATGATAGTGCCAGACAGCAGAAAAACAAATTACAATATAATAAAATTGCTTTTCAAATTCTTCAAAAGCCACAGCTTTGATATCGAAGTCGAAATGAATAAAAACGTTGTCAACTATCTGGATGTAGAATAAAATCTACAAGCTGGCAGTGTCTCCCCATATATAAATCCCAACGCAAAATTAAAATATGTGAATATTAGATCTATCACCCTGCGAACATAATAATGTACATCCCTAGAGGAATAGATGTTTGTTTGTTTGTTTGTTTGGGTTTTATGGCATATCAACCACTGTGCGTTATTTAATGCCAAATCCAGTTTATATGTATTTTAAATGCCTATTTTGTATGGAATAAAATAGCTGGCAACATTATTTCTTACAAAAAACGTATAGCTGGCAACATTATTGTTTCAAAAACGTATAGCTGGCAACATTATTTTTCCGAAAACATTATCTGAGGCCTTGCTGTTGGATGTAGTTTATCGCCATACCCAGGACGCAGACGTAGTTTATCGTCATACCCAGGACGCAGACGTAGTTTATCGCCGTACCCAGGACGCAGACGTAGTTTAACGTCATACCCAGGACGTTCAAAAACGTAAAGCTGGCAACATTATGGTTTCAAAAAAGTATAGCTGGCAACATTATTGTTTCAAAAACGTATAGCTGGCAACATTGTTGTTTCAAAAACGCATAGCTGGCAACATTATTTTTTCGAAAACATTATCTGAAGCCTTGCTGTTGGATGTATTAGGTTGGTGCAAAAATGATGTTTTCTCACATATGTTATTTTTGCACCAAACTAATAGGTTATCGCCGTACCCAGGAAGCGGATGTAGTTTACCGTCATACCCAGGACGTTAGAGGAATAGAGTCTAGGTTATCCAGAAACTCTTCTAGTAAAATAATCTTTGAGGATAAAAAGAAAGAAGATGAAAAGAACTTAAAGAGAGAGGACCATAAAACCAAACTGGAATTTAAATCTCAAATTAAACAACATATGATGAACAATTCGAGGAAAAGAAAAAAATATCATTTGGTTTAACCCCCCCCCCCCCGCCTTTTAACTTCCAGGTAAAATGTAAAATAGGGAAATTATTTTTCAAATTACTTACTAAACACTTCTCAAAAAAATTCAAAATTACATTCAATAAAAACACATTTAAATTAAGCTACAGCTGCACTAGTAATTTAGAAACAATGATAAACAGACAAAGCTAACGCGCAGCAAAATATAGTTAACACTAGCAATTTATGCAACTGTAGAAATAAGAATAGATGTCCATTAGATGGGGCTTGCAAAACTGCATCAATAATCTACAAAACAGAAGTAATATATATTAATAGCCAGAATAAAACATACATAGGATGTACAGAAGGTACTTTCAAACGTAGATGGTAAAATAATAGGCCGACATTCAAGTTAGTATGTCTTACTTAATAAATCAATGAAACTAGCTAACCATATGTAGAATTTAAAATAAAAAACAACAGGGATCCGATTATAACTTTAGAAAAGGCGAAGCTTTACAACAACCACAATAACATTTGTAACTCCTGCCATCAGGAAAAATTAGCAGTAATGAAATTCCCAGATCTAAAAAAAACTTTTGAACCAGAGATCCAAAATCATGAGCCATTGCATGCATACAAAAATTCCTCTTAAGCTCATATGAGGCTGGATAAAAAGTACGTATATTTTAATTAACACTCCCACCGATACATTTGTAATAGCATGGCTTTTCTTCTCCTTCCACTTCTTTTTCTTCTTCCTTCTTCCTTCTTCGCTTCCCCTCCTCTTTTTCTATGACATCGAACATCGTGCGTTTGTTATTTATTTTTTTTAAAAATAGTATAGCGTTCAATTGATAAAAAATACCTGAGGATACCGTAGCGGAATCAACTGACCTACTAATTTTTTGACATATTAGTAAAAAACGCACTCTCTTAAATTTTAAAAAAACTTCAACCTTAGCGTTGCGACCGCACGCTCCAAAAGATTTTATCCGTTAACAATAACACATTTCTAAAAAAACATATTTCGATTCGCATATAATTTTTTCGTCTCTAATGCTACCTAAAAACAAAATAATTTCCATGCCTGACGATAACACAATATATATATATATATATATATATATATATATATATATATATATATATATATATATAATAATAATAATAATAATAATAATAATAATAATAATGTAATAATGGACTCTCCCTTCGGTTTCAACGTATGAAGATCTGCCAGCTTATTGATTCAGTTATGAAAGTTTATGCGATAATCTTAAGTGGCATTTAAGACCCGCTAGTGATTTACAAAGGAGGCCATATATATATATATATATATATATATATATATATATATATATATATATATATATATATATATATATATATATATAAGTTATAAGGTACTTGGTAAACCGAATTGGTAAATCCAAAGAGGATGAAATCCTGAGAGGTCAATGTGAGGACAGACCTAATATGTAATGAAAAACAAACCACTTTAAGGTACCATTACGATAATTTATTTCACCTAAATCCTTTTTTAAGGATTCAGGATCATCAGGTAAAACTTCCAACAACGAAATGAGACGAAATTCGATTCGTTGTTGGAAGTTTTACCTGATGATCCTGAATCCTTAAAAAAGGATTTAGGTGAAATAAATTATCGTAATGGTACCTTAAAGTGGTTTGTTTTTCATTACATACATATATATATATATATATATATATATATATATATATATATATATATATATATATATATATATATATATATATGAAGAAATATAGTCTTAAGGTGTGCTATATTTATGGAATAAAGTGCTCAATATCAGAGATAGAGCGTGTGTAAATATAAAAGTGAACATAGAAGTCAACACTTAGAGGCGACAGTCTGTTTCAAGCTATATGCAATCGTCAGGCCACATATAAATATATATATATATATATATATATATATATATATATATATATATATATATATATATATATATATCGTCATAAAAAATTCATTATATATATATATATAATGAATTTTTCATGACGATATATATATATATATATATATCGTCATGAAAAATTCATTATATATATATATATATATATATATATATATATATATATATATATATAGTTAGTAAATTGTTATGAAGTGTCAGTCCCTTTGTATTTTCTTTGTCCAGCAGAAGTTGTTAATCTTGGGTGTCGTATTCAATATTTAGACGCACCCCCACCACGCAAATTTATGGTGACACAAGGTTGAGTTACTTTGAGAAGTGTTTAGTAAGTAATATGAAAAATAACTTCCCTATTTTCCATTTTATCTCGAAGTTAAAAGGGGCGTTAAACCAAATGATATTTTTATTTCCTCCAGTTGTTCTTTATATGTTTCATTTGAGGTTTAAATTAGAAAAAATTATCCAGCCCTTCGGAGCATCCCCCATTCTGGGACGCTTCAAGCTGCGGGCAATAAACCTAGCCTCCTCATGAAGGAGGGTGACTGGATTAAAACCCCCTGGGGCTTAGTTTAATATTATTGACAGAGGAGTGAACCCCTCTGTAGTCGCTTATCATATATTCTCCCCCTTTCTTTTACTGTTTGGGCACTTATATAATCTCTATGTCTTAGTTATGCCAATTAGGGAGTCATTTACATATCTCTACATAAATCAGTAGTGTATCATGAATAATGTTTCAATAGTTTTTATATATTTTTATAATAAAATAGGCAGCATATATTTTATATTACAAAGAGGTAATCATAATGATGAAGACAGGGGTCTTTGAAAGTACTAGCTGAATTTAAAAATACACCATATTTATTTTATAGATAAGGATCTCATAATTCAGTGGATTATTAGTAGTGTAATGCTTATAATTATGTCTACTAGCGAAGGGATTTCGCCAATAATTGCATTAGTATTGCTAATTGATTCAAGGTATGATTAACTCTTTGAAATATATATATATATATATATATATATATATATATATATATATATATATATATATATACCCAAGTATAGGGTTGGTGTATACGGAATAAATTTCAATAACCAACAAATATTATTCTTAAAAGAGTGCTCAATGAAGAGTAGAGCAATAACATAGAAATATTATAAAATCACTACAAAAATATTCATTATGTTTCAACATTTTTTGCGAACATCATCACTTGTGAAGACACCATAAATGTTGAAACAAAATGTAGTGATTTTATAACATTTTTATGTTATAATTTTCGAATAAATGATATATATATATATATATATATATATATATATATATATATATATATATATATATATATATATATATAGAGAGAGAGAGAGAGAGAGAGAGAGAAATAGATAGAGGTATAGAGGGAAAGATAGGATAGGCTTAGATCAACAGCATCATAAAAATATCCTACTGTTTGACAATTTTTGTCTTCATTTTCTCCCGAAATTAACGCGAATATACATAGTTTAGAACGGCTCATGATCAAACAGAATATAAATTCGTTTTCTTTTGGAATTAACACTATGATTGAATAATGATCTGCTGCCCCAATACTATATATATATATATATATATATATATATATATATATATATATATATATATATTTCCTAGTTAGTGAGACGCTACCTACCAAGGTTGCACTTAACGGATCTTCAGGGTTATTCTGATATCGGTTTGTATAAATATATTTTTATTTACAAATGTATTATCCGGGTTTTTTCTTACGTCACCAGAAACCCTATTTTTGTGGATACTTATATTTGAGTAGACGCTCCGTTTATTTATTAAACAGTATATACATGTATTTTCGATTCGAGCTAGCTTCATGGCCGAATCGATTAAAGCACATCGGATGTAATGGCGGTCTCTTTCTTTATAAAGACACTGAAACGCACAAGTGCGTAGTCGTAAATTTAAACGTCTTTAACAACACTGATTTATCCAATAAGTCTAAGAAGAATTAATGCCGGCTTATGAATAAAATCTTTAATTCTTTAGACATTACTTTGTGATAGGAAAATAAATATTAGCAACTATAGGCTTGGAGAGATTGATTAAATATTAAAATTGAATCATGGTTGAATGTGAGTGTTTTGTATGACTGACCGATCAAAACCAAAGCCGGATATATCTTACTTATTATAAAACGCAGATTATGTGTGCGTGTATGTACGTTTATATATTGGATCGGATTTCCTACATTTTTCAACCGATTTCAACAAAACTTCACAGGACTACGTAAAATTACCTTGCGGTGGTTCTAACAGCGACAAAAATTGGAAAAACACAATTGTTTTTGTACAAAATCAATTTGAAAACACGATTAAGAGGCATCACGAGAATGAAAGGGTGACAACTCATATCGAGTTATACTTATTATAAAATCCAGGTTGTTTGTGGGTGTGTGTGTTCGTTTATATATGGGATCGGATTTTTTTTTGCCAGGTAGTGTTTCTTATTGTCTTGCACACTTTTTTCTTTATTTTTACATTCCGAATGCTTTAAAAATTCCATTTACAATACAATTGTTTATAATAAAATTCTATTCAATCGGTAGACTCATAACGATTGAAAACAATGTTTTTGTTTCAGTTTGACCAATTTGTAAAAAAAAAAAAAAATAATTAAGACATGGGTGTCCGTCAACCTTAAACAATAATCTTTGTCAATTTTATTTTTCTGTCTTTATGATGGTTGATACTTGATCTATCTCTTACTGTTACATCCCCGGGCAACTGCTAGTATTTTATATAAAATTTCTAAGGCGTTTTTCCTATATTTCTAACGTTATTTTGTGACAACCCATGTTTGAATAGACACCTTGTTTTTTGAATACTATCTGCGAATTAGAACAACCAGCGAACACATTTATGAAGTCGAATGGGTAGGTCGGTAGAGGTGATACACATTGTTTTTTTTAAAAAAAGGACCTATAATCAAACGTGTCTAGCCATAAAATATATACGCGCATGCACGCACACATACATATAGACGCACACACACACACACATACATATATATTTGAAAAAAATAGGAGATTTTTCAAATTAAAAGCTCTTCATGTTAGAATTTTTATTTATTTTATTCATACCTGTATTTAGCACTCTTTAATATTAGGAAAGAGAAAGAATATAATATAAATATATATATATATATATAATATAAAAAGCTCACACACTAATATTCCTTCGTTATGATTTATTACATTGGAATCGTAATCACGACCAATTCATCAGACCTACAAATACATACATACATACATACATACATAAATACATACATACATACATACATATATATATATATATATATATATATATATATATATATATATATATATATATATATATTACATTCACGATATATATATATTACATTCATTATATATATATATATATATATATATATATATATATATATATATATATATATATTACATTCACTTACGTGCTAATACCCTTGGGAAAGGTATGAATCCTCTTCTTCTCCTTCCAGCTATGGGTAAAATAGCAGGACAGACTGGGTTCTATAGCCTTGGATGGCAACTAGTCTAGGAGAAGGACAACTCTGAATTCAAAACCTGCGGAGGGTCGTTTGGGAACCTTGTGGCATTCGGTGCACCAGGTCTCTGTATTCGTCTCTCCAAAAAGTGTGGATGGTCCTGCACGAGGCCTTCACCACTATAATCAAATCTCATGTGCCGTTGTCGGGCTGTCGGTTTCCTGGAAACTGATCTGGTTGACCCTCATACGTCGAATCTCGACGGGAGAGTCGATCATATATATATATATATATATATATATATATATATATATATATATATATATATATATATATAAAAAGAAGGAACAGTAAGATATATAATCCGGTGTTCTTATAGATATTTTTATTTTTACAAAATAGTTGTCAATGTAAATTTACAGAGCATTAATATTATAAATTAACTGATTTAAATATGGTTTTTTCGCTACACAGTTCTAACCATGTTTCAAAAATGAAAGCTAAAAGCTTCGAATTTAATTTTGTAATTAAATTAAAGACATTAGTTTCATTTCATCCTCAAGCGAATTTTGAAGTAACTTATTTTAAAATTTACTGGGTTTTAAAGGCACGGCAAAAATCATAATTTACAGTTTCCAAGGATAAGGCTCAAACACTAATATGCCATGGTTATAAGTTATTACATTGGAATCGTGATCACGATCCAATTCATCAGACCTACAAATTCTTCTTTTATATTTTTGTTAGCGATATAGGGTTATATTCCTTACACGAATTTGGACACGGTAGCCCCGAACACTTAGAAGTGACATTCCGATCTATCTCCAATTAGTCCCAATTGAAGAATTTCGGTCTTGGTCCAATGTGTGCTGGAAGCTAGCATGGAGAGTGATTCAATTCCATAAAAGAGGAACCATTTTTGCCTGCAAGCAGCAGTCTGTCTCTGTCAATAATACGAGGAATTAACCCTAACTGGTACTCCTTACATTTCCCATTTTTCCAAAGTCTAGTTCTAGCTATCATGCCCTTTTTTAAACGAATATATAAATCAAAATTCTTCCATTATTCCTTGAGCTGTTTTCATTGCCCATCAATTTTTGACGACGTCACTGCAAATATATATATATATATATATATATATATATATATATATATATATATATATATGGGTGGGAAACACTAGTTACGACTAGACCGATCCTTTCATAGGGTTTAACATTGGCAAGAGTTTTTGTTTGGTCTAGGCAATCTATGCTTCGAGCATTTTACTGAATAGATATGTTTCCTTTTTTTTTTTCTCAAACTTTTTATTAAAGACTTTTAGGTTTTGATAAGTTTTACGTTAGTTACACCAACTTTTTTGTTCTTCTATATATATGTGTGTGTGTGTGTATATATATATTGATAGTAATGTTAGCGGTTCCTTTATTAGAAAAGTTTGACAGATCATCCAGTGCTATTTTCGGATGAATTGTATAAAATAATTCTATCAAAACAAATACTCAAGAATATAGATTTCTCTAGTTCACTAATTGTTATTTCCCTTTAAACATTAACAGGAGCTTGCTTCTTAAATGTTTCTTTAAAGTACTGGCTGAACGTCAAGATTTCATTATATTCTCTTAGAGTTACACGTGCTATCCGTTTTAGTTGTTGCTGCTGTTGGAAGTCCTCATGTTATTTGGTTTCTGTTATTAGGTAGAGATCATTGTTTGCGATTCTGTACCCAGTACACGAGTTTCGCAGAAGTGTGGTTCTTGCTAAGACCTAGAGGCTTGAAGAAATTTTAACCATTGATATGAAAAAGCAGTTGTATGCTGGTGTCAGTTGAGATATTTCTTCCCAAATTTGTGGACATGTATAGATATTCATATAGATATTCATCTGAATATATCAATCTGACGAGGCCATTTAGGGACATGACTCAAAACTTAAGGTTAATGTCTTTTATTTGCGGTGTTGGGTGAAATTAAGACAAGCGCAGCGTATTCTATGTTGAATTTCATTTTCTACTGAATTTCTTATAACTGAGTCATACGCCGAAGTATTTGAAGGGTTTTAGTATTTACTAATTCCACGTCATGAAATTTTCATTATTGATTCAGGGTAAGTACCATCCCTACTTTCATTCCGAATATATATATATATATATATATATATATAAGCGAGAGCAAGATCTAAAAGGTCAACCAATCTAACAGTGATCTCATCTCACAATACTCACCCTTTGCTCCATAAGTGGCCTCCTTTGTAAATCACTAGCGGGTCTTAAATGCCACTTAAGATTAGCGCAGAAACTTTCATAACTGAATCAATAAGCTGACAGATCATCACACGTCGAAACCGACGGGAGAATCCATTATATATATATATATATATATATATATATATATATATATATATATTTGGTGGGATTGATGTGAGTTTGTGACCCTGAAACCCAATTTGCTTAGAAATATATTATCTCTACTTCTGATTATCTCAGTTCCTATCTATTTCTCTCGGGTTTTATTATGTCAATATTCTTACAATAAAATCGATATGGTATAATTTTCAGGATATATTTATATGAAAAATATATCCGTATAGTTCCAGCATTATATCAATTCTTATAATAACTTGTTTGGCTGTGTTTTATTATGCAAACAAACTAAATGCTACATAAATGTTTATTTGCAATTAAATCAAAGAATATATAATCCAGTGAAACTTATATTTGATCATTCCAATGTCACATGGAAGCGAATAAATCATTTTATTATTAGGTTAGTGCAAAAATAATGACGTAATAATGTCGTTTTTTGACGTTAAAAACAGGTCAAAAACGACTTTATTACGTAATTATTTTTGCACCAACCTAATATTTTACATGTTATATCATTGACTCAGAAATTCTAAGACATTCATCAAACGTTTAATACTTGAAGTTTTTAACAATCCTATTCTTTCGAATTTAACGTCATTTGCAGCAGATTTAATGCTACAGATTAAATATTTCTTTTCAAACTTATGATCATCTCTTTCAATGACACACCATAAGTTTTAGATGTCTACGGAGTCTGGAGTCAATTCCATTGATTTGTTAAATTTAAAACTATTTTTGCAAGTTCGTTATCTATCTATCTATCTATCTATCTATCTATCTATCTATCTATCTATCTATCTATCTCAGCCCGACATCTATCTATCTATCTATCTATCTATCTATCTATCTATCTATCTATCTATCTATCTATCCCAGTCCGACATCTATCTATCTATCTATCTATCTATCTATCTATCTATCTATCTATCTATCTATCTATCTATCTATCTATCCCAGTCCGACATCTATCTATCTATCTATCTATCTATCTATCTATCTATCTATCTATCTATCTATCTATCTATCTATCTATCTATCCCAGTCCGACATCTATCTATCTATCTATCTATCTATCTATCTATCTATCTATCTATCTATCTATCTATCTATCTATCTATCTATCCCAGTCCGATATCTATCTATCTATCTATCTATCTATCTATCTATCTATCTATCTATCTATCTATCTATCTTCAATGGATCGATGTTTCAAGGAACGCTTAATGGAAAAATAGCCCGATGGACAAAAGCAAATTGAAAACAAAATAAAACACGTGGAATGAATTAAGACAAAATTAAACACACAGACTCCACATGACCGGAAAATCAAATGCAATTGTCGGCAAGAAGGTAGAAAAAAAAAGAAAAGAATTGTCGAGGCGGGACTAAGCGAATCGTGGTTGGGGTGGGCGAATAAAAGCCGAAAAAATATTAGTATGTAATTATAATTAGTATCAATGATTGCCATATTGTTATTGTTGGCAACATTGTTATCGTTCCCTTATTTTTTGGCTACTGGCACAAATTGATTAAATCATTAGCGATGTTTCTCATTTTCATTTCTTTTCTTTTTTTTTTTTTTTACTTATTCACCATCTTTTACTTATCAAATATTTTGCATTTCTTCTTTGCGTCCATGGCTTTTGATTTTTTCTTCTATTTTCTTATTGATGCATTTTGAAAAATCTTTTCCGTAATTCTCTTCTCTATCCTCTCTGATTAGTCTTTTTCTTCTCAGTTTTTTTTGTCGTTTCCTTTTTCCTTCATTGTTTCTCTTCTTTTCTCTTCTTTTCTTCTTTTCTTATTCATTTCCATTCCTTTTTTCTTCCATTTTTCTTTCTTTGTCTTTCATTTTGTAATTCTTTTTTTTTTCTTTTTGTATTCCTTATTCTTTCTTCCTTCAAGTCGAAACATTAAAGTTGCATATCAATCGGATATTTCGCTCAAAGATTTGACAAAAATAATGGCAACAAATTTTATGTTTGTATTTGCACGAAAAGCTGCACTCAAGTTTGATGAATCATTTTTTTTTCAATGTCGAAATTAGTTCGGTTCTTTAAATGAACAATTTCGACGATTGTCTCACTTTATCAAATTTTTGCATATAGACTGCTATTTTGACTTTGATGGAAACGCCTTTGGCAGAATTATTTTCAGTCCTCCCGGCGAAAAAGACATACTTGTGGTAGGAATCTGTAAAGACTGTTTTCTTATAATTCCGTTTTATTCTTTCTGCGGTTATAATAATTTGTGGAGAATAGAAACATGTATCGTTATGTGCAAATTTCGAATTTAGTCATCTTAAAATGTGTTAGTCACAGATTAGTACAGTTTGTTAATGTCTTTGTTGCTTTGTTTCTTTTTCTTCACTCCTTATTCTTCTCCTTCACCCCTTCCTATACTCCTCCTCCTCCTCTTCTTATTCTCTTACGCCTCCTCCCCCTCTTCTCCTTTCTTTTCTGCTTCTTCTTCTTATTATTATTATTATTATTGTTATTATTATTATTATTATTGTTGTTATTACTGCTATTTCCAATTTCTTTGTCATTATAAAAATAACAATCATTTATTATTATTATTATTGTTTCTTATTTATTAATATTATTCATTACTTATTATTACTATTTACTATTTATTATTTATTATTATGATTATTTATTATGATTATTTATTATTATTATTTATTATTATTTTTATTATTATTATTTTTTCTTATTTAACAATATTATTTATTACTTATTATTACCATTTTTAATTATTATGATTATTTATTATTATTTATTATTATTTTTCTTTTTTATTTATATTATTTATTACTTATTATTTCTATTTATTATTATGATTATCTATTATTAATTTATTATTTATTATTATTATTATTTATTATTATTTATTATTATTATATTTCTTATTAATTGATATTATTTATTACTTATTATTACTATTTATTATTACGATTATTTATTATTATTTATTTATTATTTTTATTATTTATTATTTTTATTATTTATTATTTTTATTTTTTCTTATTTATTAATATTATTTATTACTTATTACTATTTATTATTTATTATTATGATTATTTATTTATTATTATTTATTATTATTTATTATAATTATTTATTATTATTATTATTATTTATTTATTAATATTATTTATTACTTATTATTCCAGGCGAATCTGTTGTATTCACTTACGTGCTAATACTCTTGGGAAATGTATGGTTCTTCTTCTCTTCTGGGTAAAATAGCACGACCGACTGGGTTCTATAGCCATGGATGGCGGGGAATATCTCCCTCGTCAGTCATTTACATGATCGCGTAAACATGTACCGCGTATGGCACATAACTGACTGGTCCCCAACTTGTAATTTTCATTTTTAGCTCATCATTTTGCTTACTTGACAATCATAAACCGATAAGCTTGGATTTGAGATAACATAAGATAGAAAGATTAATTAAATACAAATTGCTTTAAGAACATTTTTCTTTTTCTTCTTCTTATTCTTTATGCCATATCCCTTCATAGGGCGCGATCATAGTTCTCCACAGCTTCCGGTCATCTTTAGCTCTCAATAAGTTTCCTCTTTTTGTTATTCTTTCTAGATCTTCCGCCGATCATTTGCACAAACTTCTCAAGTCGGTTATTGATTGTTTTCCGCTGTCTTTCTTGCATTCAGTATTGTCCTGTGAGTATCAAATTCTCCAAGCCTTCCTTTCCTCATTATGTGTCCGAGAAGTTTCAAATGTCACTTTCTGATTCTAAGTACGTGTCCATTTTGTTTTCATTTTCTCTAAAACTTCGCCGTTGCTCACATGTTCAGTCTGTGGTATTCTCAACATCCTTCTGTAGAACTTCATTTCTGTTGCCTCATTTCTATTATTCATCTGTGAGGAGATTGTCCAGTATTCATTGCCATACAGGAAGATTATTAATACATAACAGTTCATCACTATTTTCTTTGATTCCAACGAAATTTGCCTGTTTCTTAATACTTTGCATAACCTTTCGAAGGCATCTTTTACTATTCCAACGGGCACTCGGATTTCGGTGTCATATTTTCCAACCTCTTTTACAGCACTTCCACTTTAAACTTCTGTACTGGTTTCATGTTGGCATCGGCAGTTCTTAGTTCGCATTTTAGTTTTTATTTCTCTTATTAACAACTATAGATACCGTCGTTTTACAATTAATAGTTAGTCCTTTCTTCTCACTTTCCTTTACTACCCTCTATAGGAAGCCTCGTAGTCGTTCTTTCTATCTGCCATCAACACAGTGTCATCTGCGTATATTGTATTGTTACCATTACCAATAATAAATTGTTGCTGCATCTCCAGATCTCTAGGATAGCCTCGATTTAGATGTTAAATAAATTGCCGACCGACAATGAAACAATATCTACTTTACACCCAATAATCATAAACTATATTAATTATATTATAGACAGTATTAGCAATATATTAACGCTTTCTGAAGTAAGAGGAGTGACCAAATTTGAAATCCTGGCAACCCAGCTGAAGTAGGGCACAGGGAAGTTGAAACCCTAAGGTTAAGAAAACCAAGTTCAAATTTCACTGAATAACAAATATTTTTCTTGGTGATACGGAATTGACGACTTGGGAGTTACCAGTGAAGCAAGAAGAATAGGATGAAGATATGATAATAAAAAATTAACAACCATTGACAACACTTCCTCTAAAAAATTCAGACAACTTAAGACTATTACTACTTGGTGTAAAATAAAAGAAATAAGACGAAAGAAATTAAATCAATAATAATTCACAATGATTCATGTAAGAAATGTAGAAGTTACTTTCATTCATTATTACCCAGAATGCATTTGCGGTGTTTGCTGGCCAACATTGGTGATTAAATGATTTTTTTAAAAAACCTCCTTCACATTTATTTGTATTTTTTGCAGACCCTAAAGCTATCTTCGTTTAAACAGTGTACGAATTTTCAACTGGCCCCACCAAAAAATATCAAAAAACATCAAATCTTCCCAAGTTAATTATTTTCTATTAACACAACCTTAACGATTTTGTTCTACTCCGAAAATCCCCGGCGGATTCTCTCGATATTTTTCTAGTTTTCAAAAAGGTAAATCTTTTTACACAACTCTGTCTACGAGTTGATTAACCTGCTTTTGTATTTTAGATACATTCGTAAGTGTCTTTTTTTCATCAAGCTCTATAAACAACTTGTTCTATTCTTTTGATATGTCGAGCTACTGAACCGGTAAAAGCAGATCCAAAATACACTAGTCAAACTGTGTAAAAGAAAAATTAAAATCCTACACATTTGAAGCTAAGATATTGTCATTACATAGTCTCTCTCCAGGTAGCTTGCACTGTTAACGTGATAGCTTTGCAAAGCACTGAGCAGTCCTCAAATGATTTGAATGATCACTTTTTTTTAACGGAAGAAAAATCTAACTGAAATTTTTACCACTGAACTTTTGATTACATTAGCAGTAAGGACTCTTCAGAAGCAAACTTTATCGGTTTTTATAGTAAGGTCTTCAATTTTTATGAGCGTTCAGTTCATTGTAATTTAAAGTAAGTTAAATCCTCAATAACACGACATTGAGCAACCAAGATCAGCGTTTCCTGCTCTGCGATGAAAAAAAATATGAAAAAGGCGGGAAATAAAAAGTCATCTTCCTGTTAGAGTTTTGCATTCTTCGGCAAGAGAACATTAACAATTAAAAAATATCCGTTCTTTCGCATTAATTACCCGACATTTTTTGTGTATAAAAGATCATAAAACTTAAGATGCCGGTGAAGATATTTCATATGTGGGTTGAATGTACGAAGCGACCTTACGTCATCTTATACCCGCAGCAAAAGAAAAGAGTTAAAAAAATGAATTAGTAGCGAGCTAAAACAAAAGTTAAAAAAATGCTGTGTTAAAAAAAGATAGTAACATTTTTTGAAAGTATAAAATTAGTGTCAAAATCAAATAACGACCAAAATTTCAAAAAATAAAATAAAATCCCTTCATGCGGTAAAAAGAGTAAAGAAAGATTTTCACCAGATCTGTTTTTTTTTCTTAATCGAAAATAAAAATAAAATGGAAGAAAGCTTCAACACTTTTGAAGAAGAAATAACACAAAGACTTCAAATGAAGACAGAAGAAAAAAAAAGTTTTAAAATACAAACGAATTTTTTCCCTTTTTTTGTGGGTGGAGAGACTTTTGGATTTCCGCCTCAAAGACTTTAACATACTGACAATACTTGCATTTCTTCGAGGCAAGAAGCAAGCATTGGTAGGCCACAAAAGATTTGCTATCGTGTAGCGAGAAGTAAAAAATCGTTTTCTGTGAAAAGAATATATGCTTACATACGTACATACATAGACACATATGTATTTCACTCTATCTATCTATCTATCTATCTATCTATCTATCTATCTATCTATCTATCTCATTCTGCTGATTATCTATCTATCTATCTATCTATCTATCTATCTATCTATCTATCTATCTATCTCATTCTGCTGATTATCTATCTATCTATCTATCTATCTATCTATCTATCTATCTCATTCTACTGATTATCTATCTATTTATCTATCTATCTATCTATCTATCTATCTCATTCTGCTGATTATCTATCTATCTATCTATCTATCTATCTATCTATCTCATTCTGCTGATTATCTATCTATCTATCTATCTCATTCTGCTGATTATCTATCTATCTATCTATCTATCTATCTATCTATCTATCTCATTCTGCTGATTATCTATCTATCTATCTATCTATCTATCTATCTATCTATCTATCTCATTCTGCTGATTATCTATCTATCTATCTATCTATCTATCTCATTCTACTGATTATCTATCTATCTATTTATCTATCTATCTATCTATCTCATTCTGCTGATTATCTATCTATCTATCTATCTATCTATCTATCTCATTCTGCTGATTATCTATCTATCTATTTATCTATCTATCTATCTATCTATCTCATTCTGCTGATTATCTATCTATCTATCTATCTATCTATCTATCTATCTCATTCTGCTGATTATCTATCTATCTATCTATCTCATTCTGCTGATTATCTATCTATCTATCTATCTATCTATCTATCTCATTCTGCTGATTATCTATCTATCTATCTATCTATCTATCTCATTCTACTGATTATCTATCTATCTATCTATCTATCTCATTCTGCTGATTATCTATCTATCTATCTATCTATCTATCTATCTATCTATCTCATTCTGCTGATTATCTATCTATCTATCTATCTATCTCATTCTGCTGATTATCTATCTATCTATCTATCTATCTCATTCTGCTGATTATCTATCTATCTATCTATCTATCTATCTCATTCTGCTGATTATCTATCTATCTATCTATCTATCTATATCATTCTGCTGATTATCTATCTATCTATCTATCTATCTATCTATCTATCTATCTCATTCTGCTGATTATCTATCTATCTATCTATCTATCTATCTATCTATCTATCTCATTCTGCTGATTATCTATCTATCTATCTATCTATCTATCTATCTATCTATCTCTCACTATATATATATATATATATATATGCGTGCGTTGTTTTCTTTATGTGTATAGGCATCTATATATGTATGAATTGAAGAAGGGAAACGAAGGAGACGGTGGATATTTTAAAAAGAAGCGTTGACGGTAAAATGCACAAAAAGAAAACGTGAAGAAATTCTGAAAAGATGACAGAAATTTAAAG
>OZ010608.1:15890980-15913480 GCA_963932145.1 Acanthosepion lycidas | reverse complement strand
CACGTAGTTCTAATAGTCTTAGAGACAGGTGTTACTTATATTTAGAAGAATGGATTCGAATAATAAAATACAATAATCAATGCCAACTTTTGAATCAGATGAATGAACTAGTGTTTAAATGTCGGCATAAAAACAAATTCAAATTTCCATAATACAGGTTTAACTTAATTAGCTACCATATTTCCATAATATTCACTCCTCTCGAACACTCTAAATGTCGGCAGTATAACAATACTAATTTCTTTATTTATTTCCCCCTCTATACGCTCTTTACA
This sequence comes from Acanthosepion lycidas, assembly GCA_963932145.1. NCBI lineage: Eukaryota > Metazoa > Mollusca > Cephalopoda > Sepiida > Sepiidae > Acanthosepion > Acanthosepion lycidas. Next base: position 15,913,205 of record OZ010608.1, on the reverse strand, counting down.
ATACATTTATAAACTTTCCCCTTTTCTAAGATCTCCGCACCTCTCTTTCAATCCCTTACATCATTTTGGAAAATTATAGGATCCGCACGTACTATTTATATTTTCTAATAGATAGGTGTTACTTATGTTTCGAAGAATAGATTCGAATAATAAAATACAATAATCATATTTTAAATTTATTTTTAAACTCTTTTTATTCCTCTTTTCAATTAATATTTCATTCTTCATATAACCTCAAATTAATGTCAGAAGGTTAACATACCGGTTTAATTTTATAAAATTTCTTCCCTTTAAATCAATTTCCTTCCAACCTCCCTTGACCTCTGTCCCGTGCCTTTCGTTTGACTGAATCATTGAAATTGAAAAATTATGTATTAGCTTTTCGACTGCTTGAATTTTAGCTTTTAAAATTAAATTCTACGTCCTGCGACACCCCTAACTCTATAGACACGAACTCAGTCCACACCGGGGTTAGTAAGAAATCGGCTAGATTATATTTAAAAAAAAAAAAAGAATTATAATTTTAAATTCGTATCATCACTCGTTCGTGCGTACACACACACACACACACACACACACATACATATATATATATATATATATATATATATATATATATATATAATTATATATATATATATATATATATATATATATATATATATATATATATATATATATAATTATATATATATATATATATATATATATATATATATATATATATATATATATATATATAATATTAGTGGTAAATATGCACATACATATGCGATCATATATCTAAAATATGTAAATATATATATATACATTCACATACATATATATTTGTATAAAAAGTAATGACAAGAGGATAGAATCTAGGTAGAACTCAATGCCCAGGACAGAGTAAGGATATAATAAAAAGGCTTAAACACTAATATTCCATGGTCATAATTTATTCCATTGGAATCGTAAATACGATCCAATTCATCAGACCTACAAATTCAAAATTTGTTTGAATTTGTAGGTCTGATAGTCTGTGACTGTTTACATGGATGATTTCCTAGTAACGATAAACACGTGTATATAATCACAGTCTATCATCACTGACTCGTCTGTATATTGCTTAATATGTTGTACAGTAATTGACATCTTTGATAATGGCTTATGTAAGCCGAAAGCTTAGATTGGATTAAAAAATATGTATCAATATTGTGATTTTCTTTCTTCGTTTAATGATAATGTTATTAAGCTTATCAGACGTTATGAAAAGAATTTACATAAAATAAATAGACAACACTTGTCTATATTATTTAATGAAACATGTATGAATGAAAAAATGCTGCCTAAATACACACACACACAATATATATATATATATATATATATATATATATATATAATAGCATAAAAAGTAGCGTATGAAGGAAATAATCAAAAGATGAAAACTCTGAATGAGTAAAATCAATTATCAAAGCAAAGTCTGTAGAAAAAAATCTACGTTACCTTGTAATAGACAAAATGTATAAATGTAAAATTCTTGTTAAACCGACAGGCACACTTGCAATGACATTTACTTAAAACACATACCCTGAAAAGTGAGTGCTAGAAAAATTAAATGGCTGGAGGAAATAGACAAATCAACAAATCAAGAGTTAAATAATAAAAAAGATTCTTCAATCTATCCCTACCAAGTAGTATTTGAAAGTTCTCACACCTACCATATATGCAATCCGGTGTTTGTTCCTTTGGGTAAATTCTAAGAATCTAAGATTCACACACACACATATTACAATATATATTACAATAATGTTCCCTCTGTACAAGGGCTAAGAACTACTTGAGGGTTGTTGAGTAAGAGGTAAGACTGTGGAGTCGGAGTCGGAAGCAAATAAGGGTCCCAGCAGTAGGAGTCGGAGTCAGAGTCGGAGTCAAAAGCAAATAAGGGTCCCTGGAGTCGGAAGTAAATAAGGGTCTCTAGAGTCGGACTAAATAAGGGTCTCCGGAGTCGGAGTCGGAAGCAAATAACAGTCCCAGGAGTCGAAGTCGGAAACTAATAAGGGTCCCTGGAGTCGGAATCGGAGTCAGAGTCGGAAGCAAATAACGGCCCCTTGAGTCAGAGTCGGAAGGAAATAAGGGTCCCTGGAATCGGAGTCGGAGGCAAATACGGGTCCATGGAGTTGGAAGCAAATAAGGGTCCCTGGAGTCGAACTCTGAAGCAAATAATGGTCCCTTGAGTCGGAAGCAAATAAGGGTTCCTGGAGTCGGAAACAAATAAGGGTTCCTGGAATCGGAGTTGGAAACAAATAAGGGTCTCTGGAGTCGGAGTCGGAGTCGGAAGCAAATAAGGGTCTTCGGAGTGAAAGTCGGAGTCGGAAGTAAATAAGGGTCCCTGGAGTCGGAAACAAATAAGGGTTCCTGGAGTCGGAGTCGGAAACAAATAAGGGTCTCTGGAGTCGGAGTCGGAGTCGGGAGTAAATAAGGGTCTCTGGAGTCGGAGTCTGAAGCAAATAAGGGTCCCTATAGTCGGAGTTGGAAACAAATAAGGGTCCCTGGAGTCGGAGTCTGAAGGAAATAATGGTCCCTTGAGTCGGAAACAAATAAGGGTACCTGGAGTCGGATTCGTAAGCAAATAAGGGTTCCTGGAGTCGGAGTCGGAAACAACTAAGGGTCTCCGGAGTGAGAGTCGGAGGTGGAAGCAAATAATGGTCCCTGGAGTCGGAGTCGGAAACAAATAAGGGTCCCCGGAGTCAGAGTTAGAGTCGGAGTCGGAAGCAAATAAGGGTCGCTGGAGTCGGATTTGAGAAAAGTATACCGACTCCGACGGATTCGATAAATGTATAAAATAAGTCTAATTTAACACATTTATGGAATCCATTTATCACGTTAACGTATACTATTCTTTCTACGCTGGGGTAACACCTATTTGGTGATCAAACGCTTACTTGAACTAAAGGTTTTCCTGGAAGATCTACATAACCAGAATGTTTCACTAACTGAAAACCAGTGGACACAAGTATTAGGTTGGTGCAAAAAATAATGACGTAATAATGTCGTTTTTTGACGTTAAAAAATACGTCAAAAAACGATATTATTACGTCCTTATTTTTGCACCAACCTCATACAAAAACTAGAATGTCTGCTTTATCAGTTATGTCGTCACAAAGAAAATGCATTCTGAGAAATTAACCCCTGGTGGATTCTAGTTGGAGTGGAAAAAAATGATATTTAGTCTGAACAAAAAGGAGGATTAATTTCTGATGAGATTCTTCTTTCAATGAAAAGAAAAGAGTTTCTCTAAATGGAAAATAAATTTTTCTAACTGGTATTTACGCTGATCCAATGAACTGAATCCTTATTTGCTGAATCCTATTTTTTCATTGAGCAAACTGATGTAGGAAAACAAGCACAGATCGAACTTGCATATCACATGAAAGGACCAAAGGACTAGTTATAATACAGGTTACTCAAGTTAGGAGTGCATGCATAGACTTTATGAGATATGAATGTCATAATTACTTAATTACAAAGAGAATCGGAGTCGGAGATTTCTTTGTTCCCTCCGATTCCGCAACCCTGGTAAGAGACACAATTTATGGGGAAGATAACAGTTAATCCTAAATTTGAATAGCCTGACGATTGCGTCTAGCATGAAACAGCCTGTCGTCTCTAAGTGTTGACTTCAACGTTAAACTTTATAGTTACACACGCTCTATCTCTGATATTAAGCAATTCATTCTATAAATATAGCACACATTAAGTGTGTATATATATATATATATAGATATATATATATATATATATATATATATATATATATATATATATATATATATATATATATATATATATATATATATATATAGATGGATAGATAGATGTAATATGGTGCAATAGTTAGCTAGCTTGTCTCGTTAGAACAATTACGACTGGGTAGTGAGTTCGATTTTCATTGGGTGCCCCCCCCTAATTACGCCCTTGTGCCACAACTAAGCTATGCTTGGAACATCAATATATACAGCCTTGGCCAAAATTATGGAGCACCAATGAAAAATCGAAATTATGATTCAAACTTATATATTTAAAGGTTAAGAATAGTGGAGTAAACATTAATAACAACAATCAATATTTGGTATGTCCTCCTTTTGCCTGTATAACAGCTTTTATTCGTTTTTGCATATTATTGACTAAGTTATTGCAGTTGGTAGGATCTATTTTCTGCCAATCTTCATGAAGTTTGGCCTCTAATTCTTTTTTTGATGAACATTTGTGCATTCTCACTCTTTTCCCTAAATGGGACCACAAAGTGTCAATTGGATTTAGGTCTGGGGATTGAGAGGGCCACTTCATCACTGTAATCCCTTTTTTCTCAAACCAACCGATTGAAACTTTTGACGTATGGCATGGAGCATTGTCTTGTTGGAAGATTACATCACTTGGAATGTTATTATTAAATATTTTAGTCAAAGAGGTTCGGTAAACCTGGTCCAGCATGTTAGTATAAATTGTGGAGTTCATTCTGCCCTCACATGTGTACAACATTCCAGTGCCTGAAGAAGCCATGCAGCCCCAAACCATTACGCTTCCTCCTCCAAATTTTACAGTTGGAACCACACAATCAGGATGAAATGCCTCACCTTCCCTACGGCGAATATAAACCGCTCCAGGGTTGCCAAAAATCTGATGAAAAAAAAGAATTTGTTACAATTTTTGAATAAATATTATAGATGTGTATTCACATAAAAATTTCAATTATTACATCCAAAGTTTAGGGAATAGAAGCTGTTAACTTACCTCAAAGTTACTTTCGTCAGACCAAACAATTTTGCCCCAATCATCAGGTGTCCAATTTTCATGGTTTTTGGCAAATTCCAGTCGTTTTTTCTTGTTGGCCTGAGACAGGTATGGCTTCTTCCTGGCTTTGCATCCTTTTAATCCCACTTCTAATAACCTTCTTCTCACTGTTCGAGCTGATATGTTTTTGTTTGCATCCTCCCTAAGTTCACCAGCAAGCTCTGAAGAACTTTTCCTCTTATCTACAAGGGATGCTCTTTTCAAAGATCTGTCTTCCCTGGCGGTTGTAGACTTTTTACGGCCTTGTCCTTTTCTGTTTTTGAAATACTTTGTTTCCTTGTACCTTTTAATCGTTGTTTGAACCCCCTTCCTTGAACATTCCATCTTCCTGGCAATTTCTACCTGAGAATATCCTTCAGCAGATAAAGCAACTATTTGTGCCCTTTTAATCTCTGAAAGCTGCTTCTTTGGAGGCATTTTCAATTAAATATACACTGGTAGGAATCAAATATTACCCGAAAATTACGAAACAACCTTTAGTATGACAATAAATCATTTTGAATATTGGAATGAATTTAGTACGAAACTCAGCTAAAGCTCTTGAGAGAGGCTTTAAAGCAAAAAAAATACTACAATCTACTGTTAAATATTTTACATTTGCTCTCAATTGTTCACTGTACGATTCTTAACCTTGAAATACGTAGGTTTAAAATATTATCTCAAATTTTTATAGGGGCCCCATAATTTTGGGCATGGCTGTATACTTATATGTGTGTGTTTGACAAGTCAAATATTTTACAGTAAAATTGTTTTTAGCCAACAGGTTTTGGTAAGTATTTTAGGATATACTTATATTAACTGTATAAGATCAATATACTTCGTGTATTTCAATTTGTAATATATATATATATATATATAGTGGTTGCTATCTCTTATCCTAGTAAAGCAATTACTACATATCTTCTTGGTGAATATCTACGGATGTTCTGGACGAATGTGGCTCTTCAGCAACGAACCCACATACTTTGGCACAAACAGGACACGTAAGAGGGGCAACAGCGGGTAGTTCATCATCATGCAATATATATATATATATATATATATATATATATATATATATATAGTATTACAAAACAAACCCCAAAATTACCTCATATGAGGAATAGATTCTAGACACTGAGGTTGATACCGAGTGACAACAGTCTGTTTCATGTTTAAACGCAATTTCCAGCTCTGACGATTGCGCTTAAATATGGAACAGGTTGTCGACGCTCCATGCTGATTTCAGTGTTCCATTTTATATTTCTCTCTCCCTCTAGATATATTTATTTGGACAAATGAACAAGTGGCATTTGAAAATTTCAAAGCTGTTCTGGCAAAAAAGTCAGTAGTAAAAATACTCGACCCAAGGAAGGGTTACAGAAGTAACAACTTGCGCAAGTGAATACCCAATTACCGGAATATTAGCGCAGAATATTCATTTTGTTCTGCATCTTTCGAGAAAATCGTCAAAAGCCGAATTGAAAAACTCAAATATTAAGAAGCATTGGCCATAAGATGGACGAGAAATAGAGCTCGTCAGTTTTTAATTGAAAAGGACTCCTACTAATATCACAGCATAGACCTTTAGAATTTATATTTAATCCTAGAAAGAAACTTCCTAAGGTAACGTCTTCTAGAATTCCATGATGAACGTTACAGTTAATAGCGTTTGTCTTTGATGTTGAGCACATGAAAGGCAACGTCATTTCGCATGTAGGGGCTTTGTCCAGATTGAGTTTCATTACTTTTGAAAATGAGAAAGAGGAGGAAAAATTCGAAGATAGTTTATTACCCATAATATTTTATTGATAGACAGCTGAGAATACGAAGCTAGATCCCATACTGAACATTATATTGTTCAGAATAAAAATAATAAGTGTAATAATTGCTCACTGGCAGAAAGGCGTTTTAAAGAGGTTAAACATAAGTTAACCTTGGAAATTTGTGTAATGGAGGCGTAGTGGTTCCGTTAGCAACGAAATGACGATGTTCATTGCCGAATAACGTCTATGCAAAGGAGATTAAGGCTAGAGGCATGGTGGCCAGGCTATTCTACAAATGTAGACAAGAACGTAAAAACGTGTAAAAATGTGCACTGAAAGAAGAACATTTAGACAGACAAAAACCCATACATGGCCTAAAGAGTCCTGACCTTGGGTCAGGGTACACACGGATCAGGCCTTTGATTAATACTAATACTTGTAGATTTAGGCTGGTCAGAAGTAATACAAGTTTCCAACAAAAGAAGTTCGACTGTGAAACAAGCGTTAATGATCGGCTTTTGAAGAAACGGAATTCCGAAAACACTAGTATCTGACAACGCCTCAGAATTCTGTGACGAGAAACAATGCCAATGGTTGAAAAAGATTGGATACAAACTATATAAAACCTCACCGTACAATCTAATGGAATAGCGGAAAAGATAGAGCAAAAAATAAAAGACGGATTGGAAATATGTGTACAACGGAAAGATAGAGACATTTCTTTCTGGAATGTAGTTATGCTACAGTATTATATCACAGGCTGGAAGATCGAAAAGCCTGTCAGCCCTAAGAGGTTGACAAATTAGAACCCCATTGACCATGTCTTATGCTACCAACGAAAAAATGCTGTATAAAAATAATAGTGAATCTAATCTACAAGAGGAAAGATTCCTAGTGTAATCTGGACAGAATACAATCATAATAGGAGAAAAATGGAAATGGGATAGTAGCACATGCAGACCAAGTTAGATTCTAGGACGATAGCCATGAGGAAATGCGTAGTGAGCCAGGAAGTAACAAAGGTCTATAAATAGGGTTCAAAATCCAGGAAGTAACAAACGCGAAAGTGCTATGTCAAAGCAAGACAAACATGACAATGAAATTGAGGGTAATATAGACACTGAAGATGAAAAATCATTTACAGAACACTTCTATGAAAACAGAAAAAAGATCATGATCTCCCATACCTAGACAATCTCTTAGGGAGAGCAAGGAAGATAGAGAGGTCACAAAACGTCCCTGAAGAAATACCAGGGAAAATAAGGGTATAAAACCTCTTCTTTACATGGAGATGGGGCAACTCATTTACATAGAAAGTTACAAAGACTATAAATAGGTAAAGCTATTGCCCAAGAGGCAGTTGAGTGTATACTACTTCCCGTGAACATTAATCTGCACAGATATTTGTGCAAAAGCGCCGTTTTATGTTCGTAGCGTTTTCCAAGCCTTTGCAACACATGCAGGCTTGCGTGTCTGTGTATGAAGAGCTAAAGTGAAAAAAAAAAGAAAATAGAGAAGAAGCGTGGTGACATTTTTTTTTTCTTTTGCTGTGGAATTAAGAAATAGAAAATGCGTGCTAAGAAAATACTTAACTTCAAACAAAAGAAAAATCAGACAAGATGGTGGAGGTGTAAGAGAAGGTGGCGGCGGGAAATGTATTAAAGAAAGCGAGGAAGAAAGAAAGCTGCACAGAGGTGAAGGAAATAAAAATTTACCGACGAAACGAAAGGATCCGTGAAATAAAAGTAGGATTTTTTTTAGAGAAAAGATCAGGAAAATGAGAGGTAAAATGGGGAAAAGCGATCCATTCTTTTTGCGTTTGAATACCGATTGTGATTTATAAGGTTAAAAAGAAAAAAAAAATACCGTTGACAGGAAAAGAAGTAATGTAAAAAGGAAAGCAAAAAAAAAAAAAAATTAAAAAATCTGAAAGAACGAGAGAAGAAAAAAATACGGAAGGATCTAAGAAAATCCCGACTGAAGAAAGAGACAAGGAAAAACAAACCGAGAAAAAAAAATGTCGAAATTAAAAAATAAAACAAAAAAAAAGTATGTATACACCCAATCGATCACGAAAAAAAAATCGATAAACGTTGGAAGAAAGCGAGGAAAATGAGACGTCAATATTGGAGCAATTTAAAATAAAAAATAAAATCGAAAATCTAAAAACCTTAAAGATCTGAACATGCACAGGCAAAGAATGGTGTGGGGAATGGAGGAGGGCACTCTTTAAGAAATGGAATATAAAGAACCGTTCACAAAAAAATCAGGTTTTGATAATTTTGTTGACAGAATTGAAATTAAATGTTCGACTTAGAACTGACCTCTGTTTGGATTGACTCTTCAATCTCTCAAAAGAAAGATAATAAACATGTAATTTATGTAACTATTATACTACTACTACTACTACTACTACTACTACTATTACTACTACTAATAATAATAATATTAATAATAATAATAATACTGAGTATAAAACCTGGCATGACAGAGTGGGCCAATATCTGCACTGGAAAATATGCAACTTCTACGGGAAGGAAACTGCACGAAATTGATATGAACACGACCGGGAAGCGGTTACGGAGATAGAACCTGTTACAATTCTATGGGACTACACAATATACACTGACAAAACAATCAAAGCCACCCCCCCCAGACATTGTTATTAGAGACCACAAACAAAAAAGTGCCTCCTTATTGATATGGCAGTCCCTGCTGACTGCAATGTATCTTTGAAGATAATCAAAAAACTGTCAAAATACAAGGACCTTGAAATAGAAATCTTAAAAATGTGGCATATGGGAACATCAACAATCCCTGATGTAGTTGGAGCCCTAAGACTGGTTGGAAAAGATTCCAGTAGACTAATTGAAGGGATTCCTGGAAGTCCATGCCTCAGATACAAAAATTGTTCTGACAAGTACAGCCCCTACTTTACGAAGGGCTTTATCTATGTAAAATTTGTTTTTTATTTTTTTATTTTTTGTTTTGTCAGTGGAAAGTGTCAAGATGCCATTTCTAACCTTAGGTCTCAGGGCGGGACCCGGAAAGAAATGTGTAAACGCCAGAAATCAAAGAAAATAATAATAATAATAATAATAATAATAATAATAATAATAATAATAAATATAATCTCAAAAATGTGGTACATGAGGACATCAATAATTCCAGTTGTAGTTGGAGCCCTTGGATGTATTGTAAAAGGTTTAGACTTATTAAAGAGATTCCAGATAGCCCATGCCTTAAAGAAATTCAAAAAAAATAGTATTGACAAGTACAGCTCACGCATTACGAAGGGCTTTATCTCTGTACACCCTTGTGCAAATTAATTGAAACAAAACGAACAATTCTGTTATTATTTACTTTTTTTTTTGTATTTTTCCAATGAAACAAGACCCAGTGCACATGTTAGTACTTCGTATGTTGATTCCACGAAGTCGTTCCTTGCAGTTTGACCACAGATTCTCGATTGGATTTAAATCAGGAGAGTTTCCCTGCCAGTCTATTACTTTGTTTTGCTTACTGGTAAGGTTTGCCAGTGTGTACGTACAGTGTTATAATTTCTGTACCTTTCCTTGGAGTAACGTCCATCGCAGACTATGGCCGTAGGACAACTAATCGAAGGTCGAGGCAATATTGTCTGGGTGTGATAAAAAATCTGATGCAATCACAGATGACGTAATATTTTTCAAGGTCAAACTAATTACACCCGGAAATAGATTCATATTACTGCGCACCACTGTAAATTACCTAAATTGAGGAAAAAATAGATCGATTGCAACATGTCATTCCAGTGGGTCCAAAACTGACCGTATGGCGAAAGAAAGAAAACTAATGCGGCTGTTTTAATTAATTTGCACAAAGGTGTAAAGTATGTGTGATCATAATTTTTTTTTTTTTTTTTTTTTTTTAGAAAAATGATCAGTGGATAATGTCATCATGCCATTTTTGATCTGAGGTCTCTGATTGGGACCCGGAAGAAAATGTCTATACAGCATAAATAAAAGGAAATAATAATAATAATAATAATAATGGGTCTATTTTCTCAATAATATCACTGATGTTAACGAGGAAATGTGAATATTATAACATATTATTATTATGAATAGCGTTATATTATTAATAATGTTATATTCCGTGCTAACAGGAATATATACTTGAAAAACACGGTGAACAAAATAAGTAAAGGATTATTGTAAAAAAACAAAAACAAAAAAAACAGTACAATAAGAATAAAGGTAACAGTCATGCACAAAAGGTCATCACAAGTCAATCCAGTAGTGAGTGCTACTATTGGAAGGTCGGTAGTTCTTGTGTAAGTCTGAGTTGTACTCAACAGATCCCAGCTAGTATATTTAGTCACCCTCCACGAGTGTTGCATATGGCACAAGGACGGGTTTAACGTGGGTTGTCCGAGCCCGTAGGCCCGGCTAAAAATATTACCTTTCGAACCCGTATAAACCCGAATCAACCTCCTCGAACGAGACTGCCCTTCGGCATAGCCTTGTCCAGGTTCCACTCTGCCCGAAGGCAAATAATTTGACCAACACAGATGGAACAGATCCTAGCTAGAATAGTTAGCTATCCCCCCACGAAGGTTGCATGTGGCACAAGGCCGGTTTAATGTGGCTTCTCCGAGCCCAAAATATTCCCTTTTGAACCCGTATAAACGGGTTCAGGGGCTGTCTACCTCCCCGAACGCGACTCTGTCCTTCGGCGGAGCTTCGTCCGGGTTCCTCTCTGCCCAAAGGCAGAGCGTTCGACTGTTTAGCTGGAACAGGTCGCTAGTATATTTAGCTACCCCACCACGAGTGTTGCATTTAGCACAAGGTCGGTTTAACATGGGTTGTCCGAGCCAGTAGGCTCGGCCAAAAATATTCTCTTTCGAACCGTATAAACGGGTTCAGGATCAGTCAACCTCCCCGAAAGAGACTCTGTCCTTCAGCAGAGCCTCGTCGGGGTTCGACTGTTTAGCTGGAACAGGTCGCAGCTAGTATATTTAGCTGCCCGCCCCCACCACCACCACCACGAGGGTTGCATGTTACACAAGGTCGGTTTAACGTGGGTTCTCCGAGCCCGTAGGCGCGGCCAAAAATATCCCCTTTTTGAACCCGAATAAAAAGGTTCAGGGTCAGTGTATCTCCCCGAACGAGACTTGCCCTTCGGCGAAGGCTCGTCCGGGTTCCTCTCCGCCCGAAGTCAGAGAGTTCGACTGTTTAGCTGGAACAGGTCGGAGCTAGGCTCTGTAGTCCGTTGACTTACAGATACTTATAGGCAGTTACTACCTATAGTGTAGTCACACATGGGGGTGACAGGTTATTCCATTACATCAAATATGAAAAAATGAATTACAACGACACATAGTAGAAGCCCCAGACCAGGTTGCGCATTAATATCCGATTCACGGATGAATGGTATACTTAAAAATATGCAATATAGAAAAACACGGCATAGTGAACAGACTTTCGAAGCAGTAGACTTACCAGTTGATTTCTTATCATCATTCCACTTCAGGTTAATAAAAAAACGTGAGACAAAGAAGTTGCAGCGGTTTACTCTCTTGGGGGTTAGCATCAGCCATTATGATGAAAGGTAAAAAAAGATACTTTAAGTTGATTAACACAGAGCATGGTGGAGTGTTTCGAGGAAAGGCGGTAGTAATGGCTTGCAACTCGGAATAAGCAATTCCAATTCGAATTCCACTCGAGCGCATTACATTGCCTTACGTACAAATACTCTTGAGAAATGTGTATGAATACATCTCTTCTTCTCCCAGCTATGGGTAAATAGTAGGACAGACTGGGTTCTGTAGTCTTGGGTGACAACGAATCTAGAAGGAAAACTCAATTCAAACCTGCCTGGAAAGGGTTGGGCTTCACAGATTATGTTGCCCATGACACACCACTCTTACTGTAGCTGTAGCCACATGTGATACCTCTACGACTCTGATGAGTTTCGGGACTCGTGATCGTGAATAGAGATCCTATTCCTTTTAGAGGCCTTAAAATTAACAAGCTATTTCTTGCTCCAATTCACAACAGATTGTTATTTTGAGATAAGCTGCCAATTTTCTTTTATCGAGCCTACCAGACATATGACAGAAATTACGTCTTGTATATGCCGAGTGGCATACTGATGATAGCAGGGAGGTCGTTGGTGAAAATGAGAAATAGAGTGGTTTCAAGAATAGAGCCCTGCAGTGACGTTTGATATAACATAAAATGTTTTAGAAGTGTGAATTTTCAAGACAACTTTAATCGAGGTCTGATAAGAAAGATTGTATCAAATCAAAGGAACACCCAGAAGCACCATAACTCTTCGACTTGAGAAAAAAATTTCTGTCAGACGCCTTCGAAATATTTAAAGCAACAGCCGACCTTCACCAACTAAAGCTTGATAGACTCTTTCAGCAATAAACGTCAACACATTAGCAGTTGACCTAGAAAAGCGAAGTCATATTGGTAGTCTGAAAGCTGATAATGCGCAATGAGATGCTTAATCAATTCATAGTTGATTTGAATGTATAGTACTTTACCAAAGACAGGTAGAATACTAATAAGTCGATAGTTTGAATTCTTCAGATGGTTCACATGAGTTTCTAAAAACCGGACCGACAGAACACGATTTCGAAAGCCAGAAGCAGCAAGGCATGTATAATAATGCTTAGAGGGACCAGCGGCCAATTCCGAGGAATATTTCTTAAGAATAATTTGCATGGGTACCATTGAATCCATATGCATTGTGGGGATCAAGTTTTGAGATTATATCGGAAATCATGGGTGTTAAATGTATATCCCACTGTAGAAACTATGTTCTAATGGCAGGTAAGGCAAAAGTACTCCTGATGATTCGAGAGGAAAATTAGAAGAAAATTAGCGAATAAAGATTACTGCTTTATCGTCAAAAGTTAACAACCCTTCCGACTGATTCAAGAGAAGCAGGGATTGGGGGACACATGTCCTTGTTTTCCTCTCTTCCTGGAACGGTGAGCCGTCTCCATAATTTGAATTCTTGAGGTATTCTATTTTTCCACCTTCAGATTATTATGATAATTGACGTTGCTATTATACTGAGGATTACTAGAGAAAGTAATTTACAACAAATTTTATTAAGATTGGTGACAATTTGGGTTCAGATCAGCCATGATAGAATGTAACTAGCTTGGTCTTCGAGGCATTGAATGTAACCAGCCAGTTTTTGTCCCACTATGCGAGATCGGAAGGGAGATCAGTCACCAATATCTGACCATCGAGAGTTTTAGAGATGCGCACGTATATAGCCATACCATCGGCATAGATGTTTACAAATGATATGAGTATATAAGCAGATCGTTTATGTGGATCAGAAGAGAGTAGGTTCGAGGAGTGACATCTAGGGCTCAAGAGGACTGGTCATTACCTACTGGAGCGGTACACGGATCCGACCATTTTACCTGCATCCTTAGCAATGGATCGTCGGTGTGAGTTTGAGGCCCAATAGTCTTTCAAGGCATAGTACTTCCACGTGAGGTTACCCATTCATTAATACCTTTTTATTCTTAGTACTCCGTTTTGAACAATGCTAATAATTTATTCTCTTCCTCAAATCTGTAATCCGTTTGACACGCAATATAGCAGATTCTGTTATATATATATATATATATATATATATATATATATATATATATATATATATCATTAAATATTATGGTCTACTCCAAGGGGTTTGAACAGTTCCCAGTAGATTATGCAACCCGCACCATCACGTTTATACTTCTTAAATGGCTTTCACTGTGTTGGACATTTTAATTTAATTACAAATATAAAAAAAAGTGTGCTAAAATGCTAGGCAATATCAGTTCTTCTGGATAATTTCATCACAGACGAAGACTGGATGTGACAGTAATGAGGTTATACAGAAGGATGTTGAGAATGTCATGGACAGAGATCGCAAATAATTAAGAAAATAGGAAGAAAAAGAAAACTTATAGTCAGAATTAAAAACAAACGATTAAAATTCCTTGGGCACGGGTTATATTTTTATTTTCCTTATTTTCTCTCTCACGGATTTTTCTCTCTCTTTTTTTCATCGTGAAGATGTCTCAGTCGGCTATCACGTACCGAAAAATCGAACGGTATAGCAGGAGATGCCTTTGCTTTGGCATGGAATTTGATACTGATTGGCGAATGATCTGGAGTGCGTAGGCGGGTGGGGCAAAACTTCAAGGGAGCATTTTCAGGGCAGGATATGAGAGAGAGAGGACAACGAGATTGCCCATTATGTGCTGTCACATCAGGAACGCCAGTGAGTTCTTCAATGATCTGTCTTAGTTTGTAGGTGATGGAGACGTTTCTGCAGTATCTGCCTTCTTCATAAGTTCTGTTCGGGTGGACTAACCACATTTTGTCATGAATATTAAAGTCACCACGAACACACACATACACACACACACACACACACACACACACATATATATATATATATATATATATAATATGTCTCTTTTGATAATAATCATTTCTAATATTCTAATTAGATTCTTGAATTTAAGTTGGAATTCATCAAAGAAGGAGCCGTAGTTTTTGTTAACCGAAGTACATTCGATCTCGTTCAAGATCATCTTAGGGGTGAATTGCGAAGACATACTTAACGTAACTGTGATCATTGTGACGGTGATTTTTGTAAACAGTCGTGAAATTTATTACGATTGTAGTAACAATGTTTCCAAATGCATTTGACCAACATTTAATGACATGTTGCATTTTTACCATCTCTGGATAACTCCCTTACATTGTGGACGCTTATTTACAAAACAGCATATCTACAACGGATAAAGTTAAAATTTTAAAATAATTATAACAGAGCGTGTTCATGCGTGTGTTTTTTTTTAAATCCCCATCACAACGATCACAGTTTCAATAAGTTTGTCTTTGCGAATCACCCCTGAGGATGATCTCGGAGGAGATCGAAAGTACTTGGGTTAGCAAAAACTACGGCTCCTTCCTTCATGAATTTCAACTTAACAGCAAGAAGCTAACAAAAAACTACTAGAAAGGATAATTATAAATATAAATAGATGTAATATATATATATATATATATATATATATATATATATATATATATATATATATATATATAAATTATTCAATGAAACATGATTGAATGAAGATATGCTGCTTAAATATAGGCACACACACACACACACACATGCAGAGTTGACAATTGCAACATAGGTCTTCTTGTTGGTTGAAATAGCTATTCGAATGACGTAAATTTGGATTTCTATTCTATGTGATATATATATATATATATATATATATATATATATATATATATATATATATATATATATATGAGAATATACGTAATATCTTATATCGATAGCACGACTCGGAGTTTCATGCAGCTGCTGCAATGTTCAGGTGCAAATACAATCTTTTTACATACGGACAGAAACAACCATATATAACCATTTTGGTTCTCACCAGTCGAGATGCAGTCGCATCGAAACAAGAATGCATCTTTGTAGTGAGTAAGTTGTTTTTGGCCGTATGTAAAAATTATAATAAAAGAAGTATTGCTCTACTCTGGGTATTGATCCCTGTTTTGAATTAATGCTGTGACGTTTTGTTTTTATATTATTTTGTTCTCATTACATTCTATATATATATATATATATATACATATATATATATATATATGTGCGTTTGTCTGTGTGTGTATGAGTGTGTGTTTAGTGTGTGTAAGACATGTAAAATAATTCATAATAAAATTGTTTTTAGCCAACAGATTTTCGTAACTCTTTCAGGATATACTTCTTTTTATATGATGAATATACTCTGTATACCTCACTTTATAATATATTTTATTAGAAATATTTGCAATACCGTATAACGCTGAGGCAATAATAGGCGAAACCATGAAGAAAAAAAGATGATTAATCTAAGGAATAATGATTATAAAACCATGGATTTTTATCTCTTTCAAGAAATCCTATTTCGCTTTGAGAGTCTGGAAGAGGAAGCAAATCCTCGCAGTTCATCTAAGGCAGTTGAGCAACTAATCTAATTATTTCTATATCGACGAATTCACACATAATTCACAATAAAAAAAAATAAAGCTTATAAAATAAAACATAATTCTATTCCAGGGACTTTATTTCATAATATCTGATGCAATAAATAAAGGAGCAAGAGGGTAGCGTAACGGATGTCAGCGTGGAAAGTAAAATCGGCGGAGCAAGTTCAATTTCCGGCCTAGGTTGTTGCGTTCACTTTCGAAATAATCTCATTGGGAAAAGCATGTATCCGTTTCTTCTGTCCCAGTTATGTTATATAGTAGGGTAGACTACGTTCTCTAGCCTTGAGTGGCAACCAGTCCCGGAGAAGGATAACTCTGAAATGAAAATCGTGAAGAAGTCGACGCAAATGTAGTGAACTATATTTCCAACATAATGAAGGTAAAAAAAGGAAGCTGTGGAGAAAGGATATAGCATTAAAACAAAATAAAATTTCATTTCAGCTTCGGGGATTCAATTTTGATTACTAAATTTGAATTTAAAGCGCCAATTGTCACGTACTTGCCGTAATATTTTGTTCTGGGTTCAAATCATTTATTAGGTTGGTGCAAAAACAATGACGTAATAATGTCGTTTTTTGACGTATTTTTTAACGTCAAAAAACGACATTATCACGTCATTATTTTTGCACCAACCCAATATTTGACAGTACAGTTTCGTCTTCTCATCAACGACTTCCGGTCGCAAAACCGGGTTTGCTATAACATCTCATCAGTTTCCTCCACATATCTGGACTGAAAGCAAGAGAGGTAATCATTTACATTATTTATATTGTTAGGCCTGTTGTCTTCATCTTTATTGCCATATTCACCACGTTTCGGCTCTAGTACGCTCCGGCTTTCTTCAGGTGATATATGTGGATAAAAAATAACCCAAAAATTCACTTGACCCAAAGAGTTGTGAGTTCAGTAACTGACCACAGCAACGGTGAACAAAAACATGTAGAGTAGAATTACTAAAAAATATTTAACCGAATCTGAGATATCTAGCATGGAACGTGGAACTAGAATAATCTACTCCCGCGGGTAAATTAAAGGGCTCGCTTCGTAATTCCAACATATATCACCTGAAGAAGGCCTGAGCGTATAACGCTCGAAACTTTGTGAATATGTCAATAATGTTGAGGGTAAGGTAAATACGGTAAATATTAGGTTGGGGCAAAAATAATATCGTTTTCTCACATAGTAACATAGTATGTGAGAAAACGACATTATTTTTGCACCAACTTAATAGTTACAATGCCTCTTCTAAGAAATATAACCAGATGTAGAGAGGGATTCATTGCGTGTTTTGGACAGGTAGACTAGGGGAAACCCATCTTTTTTCGTGTCTCACCACGACCGATGTCTTTTAACTTGAAGGCTTGTGACCGTTGATTCCTCCCAATACTGTCTCATCACCACAGGCAAGGAACACTGTCTAGTCTATTCTTTTATATGATAGTTAATCCCATTAAGGATAATCCGCCTTTTGACAGGGCTTGTTTGAATTTTAATTTCTTAACCAGAAATTACTGGTGGGAGAACAGATTTAATCACCGATGCCCAACTGTGTGGCAGAAAATATTGGCTTATATCGTACCAGCAAGTCTGAGATAAATTTTCACATCACTAGCAGTGAAATTATACTTAATACGTAAAAGAGAATTAAAAAGAGATTGCTAGATATGAAATATTTAGGTTGACAGAAAATTGAAGTTGTTGACAAATCGATAAGGAACAATATTATCAACATTCTGATCTTTATTTATTTCAAAGCTGATGTTATTTATATCAAAACAGCTGGACGGTAATGACGTCATTTTTTTTGTTTCTTTTGTTTAAGATGAAAAATCAATAAGTTTCCAAATATATGTTTAATTTTTACCTATTCAAAAATGATATTTATTAATAACACTTGTCGTAAATAGAGAAAAAACAACAAATTTTAAAGAAAAAAAGACTGAATATTGTTTATATAAAATAGGCGGGGGAAAAGTGGATCTGTCTTGATTTATTATTTCTTCATCAAAAAATATAACCTCTTTTTTAGTCTAACTATTATTATTTTTATTATATATATATATATATATATATATATATATACATATATATATATATTGTCCCTCACCGATAGTACGACACGCAGTTTCATGCCCAACGCAATCTTCAGGTGCTGAGTATAAACTGTCGTTACGTAATTTAAATTTAAAAAAAAAATATATGAAGTTATCGTTATATTGGCGTAGGTATATCTTATACTGGGATTAAAGATTTTAAATTATATATATATATATATATATATATATATATTTGGCATTTAAATTTTAAATTACGTAATCAGCACCAGAAGATTGCGTTCTGCATAAAACTCCAAGTCGTGCTAACGGTGAAGGATAATTGTATATTTATTAATATATACTTAGTATTACATCGAACACTGTTTTATATGTGATATATATTATGATTATATATATATATATATATATATATATATATATATATATATATATTATATATATATATATATATATAATGTCATCCACATACAGGCCTGTTTTACCGTATCATCAGTGCGTCTAGACATCTGATTGCTTTTACCGGGATCGAAAAACGACCGACTTAAATAAGCCGGAGTTTCTAGCCCTGATCTATCAGCGGACGGCAAAAGAAAACGGAAATTCTAACGTATAAATTTTACGAAAAAAAAGGCCGACAGTCATAGTGCTCAATTCATTTAATGAAGAGCGGCTGGTGTTTATAATTACCCTCTCTCTCAATAGTGCTCAACCGAAGTTATCGAGTATATAATATAGTCATCCATATATATATATATATATATATATATATATATATATATATATATATATATATATATATATGAGAATATACGTAATATCCAACATCGATAGCACGACTAATACAATCTAACCGTTAATTTGTCGTAGTGATGATTCAAAATTTTATGCTACATATATATGTATATATGCTACATATATATATGCTACATATATCTATATATATATATATATATATATATATATATATACATATACATATACATGTACATATATATATATATATATATATATATATACATATACATATATATATATATATTATACATGTGTGTGTGTCTATCTATCTATCTATCTATCTAACTCTCTCTCTCTTTCTCTCTCCATATATATATATGTATATATATATATATATATATATATATATATATATATATATATATATATATATACATATACATATATATATATATATATATATATATATATATATATTATACATGTGTGTGTGTCTATCTATCTATCTATCTATCTAACTCTCTCTCTCTTTCTCTCTCCATATATATATATATGTATATATATATATATATATATATATATATATATATATATATATATATATATATATATATATATATATGTCTGTGTGTGTGTGTGATAAGTCAAGTAAGTAAATTATCGTCTTTATCCCTTTTATTTCAACATAAACTACTAAAAAACACTGAGAGCAGTATAACAGCGATGGGCTGAGCAAGTTCTCAGCTACAAAACACTGTTTCGCCCCAATAGTCATTCACGTTAATTATTTATTGTCACCAGTGGTAAACACGGATCGTAAATGAGGGACACGTGCCGAGTCAACACACTTTTTCATTGGAACAATTTACCACCGTCCAGTTGTGCTCACACCCACTCTTTGCTCTCCGGAAACGTTTATCACACGTCATGCGAAGATCTGTGAATGGAATTTATTTTCCGTCCGGAAGAATTTAATGATACACCCCTGCTTCAGATATAACTTCATGTCAAACGCCATTGTGACAGAAGGCCAGGCTGATATATGCAACACGTCCCCCAAAAAAATAAAAATAATAAAAATAGGAGTGGCGAGAAGAGATAATGTCTGCTACTAGGATCTTCATTTGATGTCATTGAACAATATAGTAAAATAAGTGATTTAATTCAAGAACGGGAATATATATATATATATATATATATATATATATATATATGTGTGTGTGTGTGTGTGTGTGTGTGTTAATTGTATTTCTTTCCTGCAATATATATGCGATTAAATCGTTAAAACAATTATTAGTTTTAAAAAGTCCTTTCCAAGGGTGAAACCCTTAACATTTTTAAGTATTGTGTGTGTGTGTGTGTGTGTGTGTGTGTGTGTGTGTGTGTGTGTGTGTGTGTGTAGGTGCATGTATGTGCGTCATAAAGATTTCAACATCACCAGAAGAGTCCACTGCATAGAGCGGAAGAACTCACCCATCTCTATGTGAACTCTTCCAGTGAAGAAGAAGAAGAAGAAAAGAAGAAGAAGAAGAAGAACAACAACAACAACTACTAGGACCAGAACCACAAGTTTATGATACTGTTTTAAAAGAGGGATACCAAAAACTGGAGTAATTATTAACGAACTGATAAAAT
The DNA here is from genome assembly GCA_963932145.1 of Acanthosepion lycidas. Taxonomy (NCBI): domain Eukaryota; kingdom Metazoa; phylum Mollusca; class Cephalopoda; order Sepiida; family Sepiidae; genus Acanthosepion; species Acanthosepion lycidas. The sequence continues at coordinate 15,892,136 of OZ010608.1, read as the reverse complement.
TATTACTGCAGAATATCACAGCAGTTTAGTTCTCTTTTCGTTGTTTCTAATGAAAATTTCTAGTTTCTTAATACATTGCTTAGCTTTTGAGTGGCACCATTCTTTATTCCAAAGTACCTTCGGATTTCGGTGACGTGTTTTCCGTCTTCTGTTAAAACATTTAGGAAATTTTAAATTACGATTTTCTCTGGCGAGGAAAGTAAGTTGTTTGTTTTTACTATACGCCACACGAAAAAAAAGTATACTAAAATGATGATGAAAATGTAACTGGAGTCTTTAAGAAAATTTATTTAGAGTTTAGAGTAACATTTTCGGTTTGCAGTTCTACGATTTTCAAAACTTAAAATGACTTGTGGATGTGTCATGATATACCCCACATCTAACTGAAGTTAAAAGATCATTTCCCTTATATGAGAGATTTTTTTTTAAGATTGATCCTTAAATGGCAAAGAATATATTTGCATATATGTCTATAAAAGTATATATATACATATATATATATATATATATATATATATATATATATATATATATATCTTTGTCTGTGTTAAAAAGTTATTTTTAATTTAATATTGGTGTTTTTATTGATAGCAAGGACTCTAAACAGAGAATACTTAACAGAGAAGCAAGATAGGTTAATATATAATATAGGTTAATATATATATATATATATATATATATATATATATATATATATATATATATATATATATATATGTATGTATATTACAGTAAAATGTTTGTAGACATATATAAGAACGATTACAAAAACAGCAAAATCTATTATGTTACCTCTCTCATCAGAAAAATCGAAGACAAAATGGTGACTAAAAAGTATACAAACCTAGACAAATGATATATACAAGAATATATGAAACCCCATTAAACACTCTTTTTATACATAGAGAAATGGCTGGTGGGACTTAATATACACTAATCCTAGCGAGTGATAAATGGAAATGGCCCTATTCATCATCTAGAAAATGCCAGTATTATAAAATCGTGTACTTTGCTGTCGCTGAAGCTGATACATTAACGCACCTATATGTAGATTGCCCAAATTTCCTTTGCGAATATTATTTTGGAACGTGTTTGGTTAATCCGTTCTGCATAGAAATAGACAGCATCGCGCACTAAAATCTGGATATTTAAATTA
>OZ010608.1:15875980-15880980 GCA_963932145.1 Acanthosepion lycidas | reverse complement strand
AATTGCCATCTGCTTTTTATTTCCAATTTAGATACTGATAAAATAACAGATGTTTTATTTTTTGCTCAAGTATAGAGCATCTAACCACTGCATCTAATATATATATATTTGTGTGCGTGAGTGAGTGAGTGTGTATGTGTGTATGAGCGTGTGTGTGTCTCAACCCACACACACAGAAACACACACACACACACACACACACACACACACACACACACACACACACATATATATATATATATATATATATATATATATATATATATATCAAATATGGATCGGAATTCAATAGATTAGGCCACATGTTTATAAATCTAACATATTTTGTTTTCATAATTTTTCTGTTGTTTTTATTTTTTGGCCTTTGTTGGATTTAAATTGCTTAAACTGACTTTGCTTACATCTAACTTCATTTCACGCAGCATTCGTGTGTGTGTGTGTGTGCATAATTTATATATATATGTATATATATATATATATATATATATATATATATATATATATAAATATAAAAGTGAACATAGAAGTCAACACTTAGAGGCGACAGTCTGTTTCATGCTATATGCAATCGTCAAGCCACCTTGGTGGCTTGACGATTGCATATATGCTATATGCTAAAGTCGAATATGCATATTGCTATATGCAATCGTCAAGCCACCTTGGTGGCTTGACGATTGCATATAGCATGAAACAGACTGTCGCCTCTAAGTGTTGACTTCTATGTTCACTTTTATATTTACACACGCTCTATCTCTGATATTGAGCACTTTATTCCATAAATATAGCACACCTTAAGACTATATTTCTTTATATATATATATATATATATATATGTGTGTGTGTGTGTGTGTTGTCATCCACAGAGAGACTGTTTCACTGTATCACAGCTCATCAGTTTGTATAGACGTCCGGTTGACTCTAGCTAGAATCGAAACCCGGCAGAATCAGCGTCAGTCGGAGAATCTACATCATGGCGCACTGCAGGGATGATTGTCAAATTAAGCGTATTTACTTTTAGACAATCACGACAGTGACTGAGAGAACTCGATTCATTTTATCGAAGAGTATTACATTATCATTAGTACTAGTAACTGTTTACAAATTCCCACTTTCTTCCCCGAAACACACACACACACACACACACACACACACACACATATATATATATATATATATATACATGTATATATATATATATATATATATATATATATATATATATATATATATGTTTGTGTGTGTTTGTGTGTGTGTGTTTGTGTATTCAAATTATGCACACACGTATGTATATGTTAGCAGAATGAGAGAGAAATCCATTGCGGAACTGATCCTGATGTCAATATATATATATATATATATATATATATATATATATATATATATATATATATACGTACATGATTGTCATCCACTTTATGACTACCATTTAGATATATGCTACATTGTATAATCCCTGAGTAATTAATGCTTTTATTCAATCATTTTGTATTCCATGGAGGTGTTTTCGCAGGTTTAGCCTGTTATCGAGATTTTCAGACTGGCTAACGACTAGCACACTTATTGACACGTTCAAAATGAAGCCAAATTAGCAAAAGCCAATTCCTCTCAATACAAAGGGGGCTGCGAAAGAGGAAGCAAACAAGAAAGAAACAGAGACCTACTTAAGTAAACATCAACATTACCCAATGTCTCTACAATTACGAAACTCGAAAAAGGATACCCAAATCAAGACAGGGCCGTAACAATGACAATAATCGATTTCGAGATAAACACAACTCCAACGACAATTACGCTATATATATATATATATATATATATATATATATATATATATATATATATATATATATAATTTCAAGAGGATAGAATCGAGGTAGAGCTCAATGTCCAAAGAAGAGTAAGAATATAATATAAAAGGTTCAAACACTAATATTCCATTGTTATAAACTATTCGTACTAAAAATTTTCCAATTTTCATTCTTATACCATATATATGTATGTATAAATATATATTTTCTCTCTCTCTCTCTCTCTCTCTACATATATATATATATATAAATATATTATATATATATATATGTATGTGTGTGTGCGTGTATTTAGGCTGCAATCCTTCTTGCATGCACATTCCATTGAATACAACAGACGAGGTGCTTTTATTTAGTTTTTATACAATTTCTCATGCTATCTAATAAACTTTTTTTTTTTTGCGAATGATAAATTGCATAAAAACTGTCCGAATTTTCTTATCCAAGCGCTTTCGGCTATACATTTAGCCATTTTCAACGATTAAATATTTTAACTGTTAAATATGAAATAGTTTGTTGTATGTATGTTTTATAAAATGTTTTCATTTTTCAAAACATGGTCAAAAAATTATGTCCATGTTAACAGTTAATATTATTAAGTGTTACTTTGTCTTTATTAATAAGGCTTCCATTATTTTTAGCCTTTTTTTTTTCACGTAGATGATGCTATTATATTAGTTTTGTCAACAAGTATGTTAGGAATAGTGTCCGGTAGGTCTTCATGAATATTTAAATGCGATCTAATTGAGCTATTGTCAGAAAGATGTAAAGTGAGTCTCCGTGTCAAACATGTTGTAGTGTGGCCTATATAATTATTTACGAATTTTTAAGTTGTGGTTAAAACGCGTCCGCTAAGATAAATTTTCTTTTTGTCTTTATGCATAAAGTTCTTTTACAGATATACCCTCCCTGAAATTCTACACACGCGCACACACATACACACACACGCGCGAGCGCACACACAGACACATACACACAAACTATATATATATATATATAATCTATATATATATATATATATATATATACATAATCTCAGAAATGTAGACAGATACTGAAAGGCCGAAATGTTGTAATAAATATGACAACAAAGATGAGGACAATAGTCCGAATAATGTAAATAGTGTACATAATACCTCATCTCAGAAATATAAACAGATACTGAAAGGCTAAAACTTTGTAATAAATATGGAGAAAAAGATGAGGACAATAGTCCGAATAATGCAAGTAGTGTAAATAATACCTCAACTCAGAAATATAGATACTGAAAGGCCGAAACGTTGTAATAAATATGGCGACGAATATGAGGACAATAGTCCGAATAATGTAAATTGTGTACATAATACCTCATCTCATAAATATAGACAGATACTGAAAGGCCGAAACATTGTAATAAATATGGCGACAAAGATGAGGACAATAGTCAGAATATTGTGAATAGTGTAAATAATAACTTATCTCAGAAATATAGACAGATACTGAAAAGCCGAAATGTTGTGATAAATATGGTGACAAAGATGAGAACAATAGTCCGAATAATGTAAATAGTGTACATAATACCTCATCTCAGAAATATAGACAGATACTGAAAGGCCGAAACGTTGTAATAAATATGGCGACAAAGATGAGGACAATAGTCAGAATAATGTGAATAGTGTAAATAATACCTAATCTCAGAAATATAGACAGATACTGAAAAGCCGAAATGTTGTGATAAATATGGTGACAAAGATGAGAACAATAGTCCGAGTAATGTAAATAGTGTACATAATACCTCATCTCATAAATATAGACAGATACTGAAAGGCCGAAACGTTGTAATAAATATGGTGACAAAGATGAGGACAATAGTCCGAATAATGTAAATAGTGTACATAATACCTCATCTCAGAAATATAGACATATATTGTGAAGTTGGCTGAAATATGGATTAGAGTTCACTGTAATGATAATGAACAAATACGAACTGTTTATATATTATTTAATCTGTTTTATTTTTATTCGTTTTTTATTTTTTGATTAAGCTTATTAAACGAGAAACTGTTTAAATTTATAAATGTTTCCCATTTGACCCTTGTCCTATCATTCATATATATATATATATATATATATATATATATATATATATATATATATATATTAGGTTGGTGCAAAAATAATGACGTAATAATGTCGTTTTTTGACGTATTTTTTAACGTCAAAAACGACATTATTACGTCATTATTTCTGCACCAACCTAATATATATATCGCATCAAAATGAATGTTGAAATAGGAATGTAGACACTTTGCTTCCCTTATTTTTCTTCTATTGCTAAGAATAACTGAGGTCATTTACAGTAAAATCACGTAGCTGCCGTAAATGAAGGAAGTGTATATAAATTAGCCAAGCGTGGCGAGTATGTTAACACCCCTGAAGACATGATCAATCAGGTAGAAGTTCCTTGAAGGTCTGAGAAGGCCCTTGATTTGTTATAAGGAGCTTTCATCAATGCTACCTTATATACGTTGCTTATAACAATCGCTAAGGGGCAGTGTTTTTAGGCACTGTTCCTTAGATATGGTATGTTGGGTTTGTTATAATTACTTACGCTCAACTACCTGCAGGAAATGTATGAATGCACCTCTTCTCCCCCAGCTATAGGTTAATTATTAAGACAGTAAGAAAGTAAATCATGTTATAATATCGTCGATGGGAAAGATACACAGAGAAGAATGAGTGCTTCGTATATTTATTCAGTACCAGTGTCCGGTGCTAAACAATGCATACAAAAAAAAAAATGAAATACAGAACAGTAAGTTACAAGACAATTAACAAGACAACTTACAAGGAATAGAAGAGGGTCAAATGATGTATAGCCAAATGAAGTAAGATCAGCCCGAATATTAATCAAATTAGTATCAACTTATTAATCAACTGCTGAAGTCCATCTAGTAGACTGCTGAACGGGTACTAGCTACTCTACAACACATTTCCATCTCCAAAAAGAAATATATTTTTACAGTCTAAAAATATTTTCTGACTTTAATAACCTGCAACGAATTGATAAGTCGTAGAAAATGCATCAATCAACTAAATTGATATATATATATATATATATATTTAAATCGTTATCACCCGATGCAAGGCAGTAAAGCTACTAAGACACAAGGGTTTATAGGGTGTGGCAGAATCAGGAAAAGAAACATTGAT
>OZ010608.1:15828480-15865980 GCA_963932145.1 Acanthosepion lycidas | reverse complement strand
AATCGCCCCACTTCATCTCGTTAGACCAAGAAGGCGCAATGAGTTACTCCACTAGAAGTTAGCATCATGGTTAGATGAAACCGTAAGTTCTACGCTAATAGTTTTTTCTATCGCACTTCTCGCTTGTGGAACCCTCTTCCTGATTCTTGCTTCAAAGTCAAATTTGATCTTCAAAAATTTACATGCAATGTCAATCGTTATCTCTTTTCGCATATTCTCTCTGACTCAATACCTTCCCTTCCGGCTTAGTGGCTGTATTCCATTGCTTGGGCAGGGGGTAAATGGGTTGTTTTTTTTAAAAACAAACAAAAAGTTAAAAGTTTTTGTAATTTTTAAGAAACGTTATGAAGGTATTGTCGAAAATATTTGCGATATTTTTTATATTATTATTATTAATATTATTAATCTCCCAATAAAAGGTTCAAGATCCACTCAAGGTAGAGTGAGGAAAGAACGGAAATAAAAAGTACATATGTGTATTAAATTTGCAGAAGATGTACATTCTAGAAGATTTTTTTATGTTGCCGGATTTTCTGTTATTCACCAAGTTAGTGGTACTCTAAGAAATTATGTTGCAATTTCAGATTATAATTACAGAAAGCGCGCAGAGTTTACAAAGATGAACAAGCAAAAATTTGAACAAATATTTAGGAACAATGTCATTTTAAAAGTGATAAAATTATAAAGAAAATATTAATTCGAAATGAATGTTCCAGATTTTGAAACTAATCTCTTGATTTGTGTTGCGTTAGGTTATGCTTCATCATATTAAACACATTCCACGGTAACTAAAATAACATTCGAAACTTCCTTTTTCTTGTTCTCGATTACAAGCATTTTACATCATTTCCTCAAAGGTGTGTCAATCCCTTTCATATAGAACGTACGAGATTGATATTTTATCAAACGAGCGTCTTTGAAACCCCTTTTATTATAATATTGAATAGATTTAAAATGTGATGGAAAATTGTCATCTATGAAAATCACCGCCAATTGTCTTCTTGAATTATGGCTCCAAGTGTGCCTTCAAAATCAATATGTGTATTAGCTCTCATGCAAACACTATCTGGATCTCGTCTTTAACTCACCACATCACTGTTAATAAACCTGCCCCCCAAAAACATACATCATATCTGCTGTTTATCGCGACTCAGCAACCATCATACATTGATAGTTAATCAACAGGTAAGATTAAAAATAACGAGTGTTTTTTTTTTCATATAGGTTCGAACTCTCATCCCTTTATGAGATTTGTACATTATACTGACACCGCCTTATAGACTAGGTTACGGAATCTCAGTCAGCAGCTGCTCTTCATATACGGCCATAACGCTATATTTTACGATCATCAAAGAAAAATTAGTCATAGGTTTTCAAGTTCATAAATATGAAGGCGAATTTCGTTATTCGAATGTGTCTTTTCCAAACTTTGCAAGAATATATTCTTAAAATATGTAATTAAATATTTTTAAAAGAAACACATAACAGATTTAAAATAGTCTTTAAAAATATTTTCTTTAATTGATTTCTTACTAATGGAGAATAAACACAAGGCGCTTAATTTATTTCCTTGAATATTCTCATCATATTTAGAACAAGACATTAAGGGACAAGCAGGTGTGAGGGTTATCATCACAGAAAACGAAATATACTCGTATATGAATGCCATGGGGAAGGCATGAATGCTCTATTCCCTGCGCTGTTTCAATTCGAAATAGCGAAGATGAGTGGGCGGAGTGAACATTACAACAAACCTATTTCCTAGACATAGCATATCTACGCTGATTAAGTGTCTTATCCACCCTGGCATTATCCGAAAAAAATATCTATCTATCTATCTATCTATCTATCTATCTATCTATCTATCTATCTAAATTAGGCTGTTCATATATACATATATATATATATATATATATATATATATATATATATATATATATATATATATATACACGCATATGTATATATTAAATTCTTCAACTCTAGCTTTCTCAATCTATGTATATGTATCAGACTGGCTGATTCAATCTATCTATCTATCTATCTATCTATCTATCTATCTATCTATCTATCTATGTAACTTTCTTCCTCTCTGTCTCTCTTTCTCTCTCTGTATATGTATATATATATATATATATATATATATATATATATATATATATATATATGTATATATATATATATATATATGCACACATAGAGACGCATATATGGATATATTAATTTCTTCATCTCTAGCTTTCTCAATCTATGTATATCTATGAAACTGTCTGTATCTATCTATCTATCTATCTATCTTCCTCTCCCTCTCTCTTTCTCTCTCTTCATATATATATATATATATATATATATATATATATATATATATATATATATATATATATATGCACACATACAGACGCATATATGGATATATAAATTTCTTCATCTCTAGCTTTCTCAATCTATATATATCTAGGAAACTGTCTGTCTGTCTGTCTGTCTGTCTGTATCTATCTATCTATCTATCTATCTATCTATCTATCTATCTATCTATCAATACCAGTCTGCGTGACTATCTATCTATCTATCTATCTATCTATCTATCTATCTATACCAGTCTGCGTTACTATCTATCTATCTATCTATCTATCTGTCTATTATTTTTATCTATCCTCTCCTTAATATTTCCTCTTTCCACTCATTCTATTTATTTCTCTTTTCCTCTCTATATCCCGTTACCCACACTCGTTTCTCTCTTTTCCCTCATCATTCATTTTACTTTTTCCCTGTCTTACGCTTGGAACTTTCAAATTCATCGCATTTGTTTTATTTCCCCGCCTAATGTATTTATTCTCATATTTATTTACTTATTTTTCCCTTCCTATTACTTTTTTCTTTCTCATTTTTATCGCCTTTCATTATTCTTATCTCAATTTCGTTCTTATCATTTTATTTGTGCATCTGTGACTAAAGTTGACTTGTTTTGTTTTTATTTTTGTCAGTATTTGCTGATATTAATATTTTTATGTTGGTTCACTTAAGCGTTTCTTTCAGTTCTCCGCTCTTGTTTTCCTTCTTTCTTTTTTTTCTCTTTATTGTCCTTTATACTTTGATTAGCTCAGGCATTGTGTTTTTTGAATTTTTTTTTTATTTCCTTTTTTTCCATCCGTTCCGTCCATTCTTTTATTTCTTATAATTTGATACCCTTTTGCTTCTTTTCAGTACTTTTCTTCGCCCTTTCTTTTATTTGCTTCTTTTCAGTACTTTTCTTTCCCCTTTCTTTTATTTGCTTCTTTTCAGTACTTTTCTTTCCCCTTTCTTTTATTTGCTTCTTTTCAGTACTTTACACCACCCTTTCTTTTATTTGCTTCTTTTCAGTACTTTTCTTCACCCTTTCTTTTATTTGCTTCTTTTCAGTACTTTTCTTCGCCCTTTCTTTTATTTGCTTCTTTTCAGTACTTTTCTCCATCCTTTCTTTTATTTGCTTCTTTTCAGTACTTTTCTCCATCCTTACTTTTATTTGCTTCTTTTCAGTACTTTTCTTCGCCCTTTCTTTTATTTGCTTCTTTTCAGTACTTTTCTCCATCCTTTCTTTTATTTGCTTCTTTTCAGTACTTTTCTCCATCCTTTCTTTTATTTGCTTCTTTTCAATACTTTTCTTCGCCCTTTCTTTTATTTGCTTCTTTTCAGTACTTTTCTCCATCCTTTCTTTTATTTGCTTCTTTTCAATACTTTTCTTCGCCCTTTCTTTTATTTGCTTATTTTCAGTACTTTTCTTCGCCCTTTCTTTTATTTGCTTCTTTCCAGTACTTTTCTTCGCCCATTTTTTTATTTGCTACTTTTCAGTACTTTTCTCCACCCTTTGTTTTATTTGCTTCTTTTAAGTACTTTTCTCCACCCTTTCTTTTATTTGCTTCTTTTCAGTACTTTTCTCCATCCTTTCTTTTATTTGCTTCTTTTCAGTACTTTTCTCCATCCTTACTTTTATTTGCTTCTTTTCAGTACTTTTCTTCGCCCTTTCTTTTATTTGCTTCTTTCCAGTACTTTTCTCCATCCTTTCTTTTATTTGCTTCTTTTCAGTACTTTTCTTCGCCCTTTCTTTTATTTGCTTCTTTTCAGTACTTTTCTCCACCCTTTCTTTTATTTGCTTCTTTTCAGTACTTTTCTTCGCCCTTTCTTTTATTTGCTTCTTTCCAGTACTTTTCTCCATCCTTTCTTTTATTTGCTTCTTTTCAGTACTTTTCTCCATCCTTTCTTTTATTTGCTTCTTTTCAGTACTTTTCTCCATCCTTTCTTTTATTTGCTTCTTTTCAGTACTTTTCTTCGCCCTTTCTTTTATTTGCTTCTTTCCAGTACTTTTCTCCATCCTTTCTTTTATTTGCTTCTTTTCAGTACTTTTCTTAACCCATTCTTTTATTTGCTTCTTTTCAGTACTTTTCTCCACCCTTTCTTTTATTTGCTTCTTTTCAGTACTTTTCTTCGCCCTTTCTTTTATTTGCTTCTTTCCAGTACTTTTCTCCATCCTTTCTTTTATTTGCTTCTTTTCAGTACTTTTCTCCATCCTTTCTTTTATTTGCTTCTTTTCAGTACTTTTCTCCATCCTTTCTTTTATTTGCTTCTTTTCAGTACTTTTCTTCGCCCTTTCTTTTATTTGCTTCTTTTCAGTACTTTTCTTAACCCATTCTTTTATTTGCTTCTTTTCAGTACTTTTCTTCGCCCTTTCTTTTATTTGCTTCTTTTCAGTACTTTTCTTCGCCCTTTCTTTTATTTGCTTCTTTTCAGTACTTTTCTCCATCCTTTCTTTTATTTGCTTCTTTTCAATACTTTTCTTCGCCCTTTCTTTTATTTGCTTCTTTCCAGTACTTTTCTCCATCCTTTCTTTTATTTGCTTCTTTTCAGTACTTTTCTCCATCCTTTCTTTTATTTGCTTCTTTTCAATACTTTTCTTCGCCCTTTCTTTTATTTGCTTCTTTTCAGTACTTTTCTTCGCCCTTTTTTTTATTTGCTACTTTTCAGTACTTTTCTCCACCCTTTGTTTTATTTGCTTCTTTTCAGTGCTTTTCTCCACCCTTTGTTTTATTTGCTTCTTTTCAGTACTTTTCCCCACCCATTCTTTTATTTGCTTCTTTTCAGTGCTTTTCTCCACCCTTTGTTTTATTTGCTTCTTTTCAGTACTTTTCTCCACCCTTTCTTTTATTTGCTTCTTTTCAGTGCTTTTCTCCACCCATTCTTTTATTTGCTTCTTTCCAGTACTTTTCTCCATCCTTTATTTTATTTGCTTCTTTTCAGTACTTTTCTCCATCCTTTCTTTTATTTGCTTCTTTTCAGTACTTTTCTTCGCCCTTTCTTTTATTTGCTTCTTTCCAGTACTTTTCTCCATCCTTTCTTTTATTTGCTTCTTTTCAGTACTTTTCTTAACCCATTCTTTTATTTGCTTCTTTTCAGTACTTTTCTTCGCCCTTTCTTTTATTTGCTTCTTTCCAGTACTTTTCTCCATCCTTTCTTTTATTTGCTTCTTTTCATTACTTTTCTCCACCCTTTGTTTTATTTGCTTCTTTTCAGTACTTTTCTCCACCCTTTCTTTTATTTGCTTCTTTTCAGTACTTTTCTTCGCCCTTTCTTTTATTTGCTTCTTTCCAGTACTTTTCTCCACCCTTTCTTTTATTTGCTTCTTTTCAGTACTTTTCTCCATCCTTTCTTTTATTTGCTTCTTTTCAATACTTTTCTTCGCCCTTTCTTTTATTTGCTTATTTTCAGTACTTTTCCCCACCCATTCTTTTATTTGCTTCTTTTCAGTACTTTTCCCCACCCATTCTTTTATTTGCTTCTTTTCAGTACTTTTCTCCACCCTTCCTTTTATTTGCTTCTTTTCAGTACTTTTCTCCATCCTTTCTTTTATTTGCTTCTTTTCAGTACTTTTCTCCATCCTTTCTTTTATTTGCTTCTTTTCAGTACTTTTCTCCACCCTTCCTTTTATTTGCTTCTTTTCAGTACTTTTCTCCATCCTTTCTTTTATTTGCTTCTTTTCAGTACTTTTCTCCATCCTTTCTTTTATTTGCTTCTTTTCAGTACTTTTCTCCATCCTTTCTTTTATTTGCTTCTTTTCAGTACTTTTCCCCACCCATTCTTTTATTTGCTTCTTTTCAGTACTTTTCTTCGCCCTTTCTTTTATTTGCTTCTTTTCAGTACTTTTCTCCACCCTTTGTTTTATTTGCTTCTTTCCAGTACTTTTCTCCATCCTTTCTTTTATTTGCTTCTTTTCAGTACTTTTCTCCATCCTTTCTTTTATTTGCTTCTTTTCAATACTTTTCTTCGCCCTTTCTTTTATTTGCTTATTTTCAGTACTTTTCCCCACCCATTCTTTTATTTGCTTCTTTTCAGTACTTTTCTCCACCCTTTCTTTTATTTGCTTCTTTTCAGTACTTTTCTCCACCCTTCCTTTTATTTGCTTCTTTTCAGTACTTTTCTCCATCCTTACTTTTATTTGCTTCTTTTCAGTACTTTTCTCCATCCTTTCTTTTATTTGCTTCTTTTCAGTACTTTTCTTAACCCATTCTTTTATTTGCTTCTTTTCAGTACTTTTCTCCACCCTTTCTTTTATTTGCTTCTTTTCAGTACTTTTCTTCATCCTTTCTTTTATTTGCTTCTTTTCAGTACTTTTCTCCACCCTTTCTTTTATTTGCTTCTTTTCAGTACTTTTCTCCATCCTTTCTTTTATTTGCTTCTTTTCAGTACTTTTCTCCATCCTTTCTTTTATTTGCTTCTTTTCAGTACTTTTCTTAACCCATTCTTTTATTTGCTTCTTTTCAGTACTTTTCTCCACCCTTTCTTTTATTTGCTTCTTTTCAGTACTTTTCTTCATCCTTTCTTTTATTTGCTTCTTTTCAGTACTTTTCTCCACCCTTTCTTTTATTTGCTTCTTTTCAGTACTTTTCTCCATCCTTTCTTTTATTTGCTTCTTTTCAGTACTTTTCTCCATCCTTTCTTTTATTTGCTTCTTTTCAGTACTTTTCTCCATCCTTTCTTTTATTTGCTTCTTTTCAGTACTTTTCTCCACCCTTTCTTTTATTTGCTTTTTTTCAGTACTTTTCTCCATCCTTTCTTTTATTTGCTTCTTTTCAGTACTTTTCTTAACTCATTCTTTTATTTGCTTCTTTTCAGTACTTTTCTCCATCCTTTCTTTTATTTGCTTCTTTTCAGTACTTTTCTCAATACTTTCTTTTATTTGCTTCTTTTCAGTACTTTTCTCCATCCTTTCTTTTATTTGCTTCTTTTCAGTACTTTTCTCCACCCTTTCTTTTATTTGCTTCTTTTCAGTAATTTTCTCCATCCTTTCTTTTATTTGCTTCTTTTCAGTACTTTTCTTCACCCTTTCTTTTATTTGCTTCTTTTCAGTACTTTTCTCCACCCTTTCTTTTATTTGCTTCTTTTCAGTACTTTTCTCCATCCTTTCTTTTATTTGCTTCTTTTCAGTACTTTTCTTCATCCTTTCTTTTATTTGCTTCTTTTCAGTACTTTTCTCCATCCTTTCTTTTATTTGCTTCTTTTCAGTACTTTTCTCCATCCTTTCTTTTATTTGCTTCTTTTCAGTACTTTTCTTCACCCTTTCTTTTATTTGCTTATTTTCAGTACTTTTCTCCACCCTTTCTTTTATTTGCTTCTTTTCAGTACTTTTCTTCACCCTTTCTTTTATTTGCTTCTTTTCAGTACTTTTCTCCATCCTTTCTTTTATTTGCTTCTTTTCAGTACTTTTCTTCGCCCTTTCTTTTATTTGCTTCTTTTCAGTACTTTTCTTCGCCCTTTCTTTTATTTGCTTCTTTCCAGTACATTTCTTCACCCTTTCTTTTATTTGCCTCTTTTCAGTACTTTTCTTAACCCATTCTTTTATTTGCTTCTTTTCAGTACTTTTCTCCACCCTTTCTTTTATTTGCTTCTTTTCAGTAATTTTCTCCATCCTTTCTTTTATTTGCTTCTTTTCAGTACTTTTCTCCATCCTTTCTTTTATTTGCTTCTTTTCAGTACTTTTCTCCACCCTTTCTTTTATTTGCTTCTTTTCATTACTTTTCTCCATCCTTTCTTTTATTTGCTTCTTTTCAGTACTTTTCTTCACCCTTTCTTTTATTTGCTTCTTTTCAGTACTTTTCTCCACCCTTTCTTTTATTTGCTTCTTTTCAGTACTTTTCTCCATCCTTTCTTTTATTTGCTTCTTTTCAGTACTTTTCTTCACCCTTTCTTTTATTTGCTTCTTTTCAGTACTTTTCTCCATCCTTTCTTTTATTTGCTTCTTTTCAGTACTTTTCTTCATCCTTTCTTTTATTTGCTTCTTTTCAGTACTTTTCTCCATCCTTTCTTTTATTTGCTTCTTTTCAGTACTTTTCTCCATCCTTTCTTTTATTTGCTTCTTTTCAGTACTTTTCTTCACCCTTTCTTTTATTTGCTTATTTTCAGTACTTTTCTCCACCCTTTCTTTTATTTGCTTCTTTTCAGTACTTTTCTTCACCCTTTCTTTTATTTGCTTCTTTTCAGTACTTTTCTCCATCCTTTCTTTTATTTGCTTCTTTTCAGTACTTTTCTCCATCCTTTCTTTTATTTGCTTCTTTTCAGTACTTTTCTTCACCCTTTCTTTTATTTGCTTATTTTCAGTACTTTTCTCCACCCTTTCTTTTATTTGCTTCTTTTCAGTACTTTTCTTCACCCTTTCTTTTATTTGCTTATTTTCAGTACTTTTCTCCATCCTTTCTTTTATTTGCTTCTTTTCAGTACTTTTCTTAACCCTTTCTTTTATTTGCTTCTTTTCAGTACTTTTCTTCACCCTTTCTTTTATTTGCTTATTTTCAGTACTTTTCTCCATCCTTTCTTTTATTTGCTTCTTTTCAGTACTTTTCTTCACCCTTTCTTTTATTTGCTTATTTTCAGTACTTTTCTCCATCCTTTCTTTTATTTGCTTCTTTTCAGTACTTTTCTTCACCCTTTCTTTTATTTGCTTCTTTTCAGTACTTTTCTCCACCCTTTCTTTTATTTGCTTCTTTTCAGTACTTTTCTTAACCCATTCTTTTATTTGCTTCTTTTCAGTACTTTTCTTCACCCTTTCTTTTATTTGCTTCTTTTCATTACTTTTCTCCATCCTTTCTTTTATTTGCTTCTTTTCAGTACTTTTCTTCATCCTTTCTTTTATTTGCTTCTTTTCAGTACTTTTCTCCATCCTTTCTTTTATTTGCTTCTTTTCAGTACTTTTCTCCATCCTTTCTTTTATTTGCTTCTTTTCAGTACTTTTCTTCACCCTTTCTTTTATTTGCTTATTTTCAGTACTTTTCTCCACCCTTTCTTTTATTTGCTTCTTTTCAGTACTTTTCTTCACCCTTTCTTTTATTTGCTTCTTTTCAGTACTTTTCTCCATCCTTTCTTTTATTTGCTTCTTTTCAGTACTTTTCTCCATCCTTTCTTTTATTTGCTTCTTTTCAGTACTTTTCTCCATCCTTTCTTTTATTTGCTTCTTTTCAGTACTTTTCTTCATCCTTTCTTTTATTTGCTTCTTTTCAGTACTTTTCTCCATCCTTTCTTTTATTTGCTTCTTTTCAGTACTTTTCTCCACCCTTTCTTTTATTTGCTTCTTTTCAGTACTTTTCTTCACCCTTTCTTTTATTTGCTTCTTTTCAGTACTTTTCTCCACCCTTTCTTTTATTTGCTTCTTTTCAGTACTTTTCTCCATCCTTTCTTTTATTTGCTTCTTTTCAGTACTTTTCTCCATCCTTTTTTTTATTTGCTTCTTTTCAGTACTTTTCTTCACCCTTTCTTTTATTTGCTTCTTTTCAGTACTTTTCTTCATCCTTTCTTTTATTTGCTTCTTTTCAGTACTTTTCTCCATCCTTTCTTTTATTTGCTTCTTTTCAGTACTTTTCTCCACCCATTGTTTTATTTGCTTCTTTTCAGTACTTTTCACCACCCTTTTTTTTATTTTCCTTCTTTTCAGTACTTTTCTTCACCCTTTCTTTTATTTTCTTCTTTTCAGTACTTTTCTTCCACCACTCTTTTATTTGCTCTTCTTAACTTTCTTTTATAACTTTTCTTTTATTTGCTTATTTTCAGTACTTTTCTCCACCCTTTCTTTTATTTGCTTCTTTTCAGTACTTTTCTTCACCCTTTCTTTTATTTGCTTCTTTTCAGTACTTTTCTCCATCCTTTCTTTTATTTGCTTCTTTTCAGTACTTTTCTCCATCCTTTCTTTTATTTGCTTCTTTTCAGTACTTTTCTCCATCCTTTCTTTTATTTGCTTCTTTTCAGTACTTTTCTTCATCCTTTCTTTTATTTGCTTCTTTTCAGTACTTTTCTCCATCCTTTCTTTTATTTGCTTCTTTTCAGTACTTTTCTCCACCCTTTCTTTTATTTGCTTCTTTTCAGTACTTTTCTTCACCCTTTCTTTTATTTGCTTCTTTTCAGTACTTTTCTCCACCCTTTCTTTTATTTGCTTCTTTTCAGTACTTTTCTCCATCCTTTCTTTTATTTGCTTCTTTTCAGTACTTTTCTCCATCCTTTCTTTTATTTGCTTCTTTTCAGTACTTTTCTTCACCCTTTCTTTTATTTGCTTCTTTTCAGTACTTTTCTTCATCCTTTCTTTTATTTGCTTCTTTTCAGTACTTTTCTCCATCCTTTCTTTTATTTGCTTCTTTTCAGTACTTTTCTTCACCCTTTGTTTTATTTGCTTCTTTTCAGTACTTTTCACCACCCTTTTTTTTATTTTCCTTCTTTTCAGTACTTTTCTTCACCCTTTCTTTTATTTTCTTCTTTTCAGTACTTTTCTTCCACCACTCTTTTATTTGCTCTTCTTAACTTTCTTTTATAACTTTTCTTATTTTTTTCTTTTTGTTTTCTTTTCTCTTTTCTTTCTTTTTCTATTTTTCTCGTCTCTTCTTTTTTTACTTTACTTACCGGCTTTTTTTCTTTTTACGCTTTTTAAGCTTACATGCTTTAGTTGAGTAATAGGGAATGGCTATGAATGAAGAATCGGAGAACCCAGTTCGAATTCCAGTCGAGTTTATTAGATTCACTTCTCTTCTATCCCCGGACTGGGCCCTTCAGTGGCAACTGGTCTACGAGAAGGAAAATCTCGGAATTCAAAACCAACATGGAGAGGGATAGGCTCTGTCAGACTATCTTTAGCAGGAAACACTACTCCTACATGCAGTACGTGTGGTTCTCTTCCGATCCTCAGCGGTTGACACTCGTGACCATGGCATTTTTTCCTATCCATCATTTCTTGCCTCCCCACTTATCTTTTCTTTCTTTCCTTTTCATCACATTACTTTTATTTTCACTTCTCACCTTTCTCTTTTCTTCTTTTCATTTTTTATCACTCAGTTAAACCCCCCTCTGGACACACCGTCGTTCATGTTTCTCTCTCTACCGCTCAATTTTTCTCTCATTATGCCAATTTATCTATGTCTCTTTCTCTCTCCCCTTTTTTTCTGCTTTTCTATTTTTCTCTCTTTCTTTCTCTCTCTTTCTCTATTACCTTATCTCTTATCCTTATGAGATATATTATACCTTATCTTTCTCTCTCTCTTCATTTTTATCACTCTCTGTCTTTCGCCTTCTCTTATTTTTGTTTCACTCTCTTTGTCTCTCTCACCCACACTGAGTTTTCTTTCTTTTATTATTAGTTTATTTCTTTCCTTCTTTTTCGACTTTTTTTCCCAGTTTTCTTTTCTTAGATTATTTCTTTTTTTTTTTTTTTACTATATTCTGTTTTCTTTCGTTTCCTTTTTCTTTTCTTTTTTCTTTAATCCCCGCCTTTTATTTTAACTTTGTTTTTCTTCTTTTTCTTTCTTTCGCCTTTTTGTGACTTTCTTTTTTTTTCTTTCCTTCATATTTTACTATCCAAAACCCTTTTCTTTTCTCCTTTTTTTCTAATCGTCTTTATTTCTATTCTTTCTTCTTTTCTTTTCTTTTTCTTTTCTTTTTAAATATTTAGATTTTTATTCTAGCCTTCATTCTTTTCTTTCTAACATGTCTTTGCTTCTTCTTTTAATATTTCCCTAGTTATCCTGATTTTCATTTATTTTTTATTCATTACATTTCTTTTAATATATGCTCCTTCAATTTATTTTTCATTGGCTATTAAGACTTTCCTGTTGTCTTCTCATTTATTCTTCATTTACCGTTTCTCTTTCATTTGCTTTTCTTTCTTCTCACATTTCTCTAATTCTTTCTTTGTTTTTCGTCCTTCCTATTTTGCTCCACTTAGGTTTCTCTCATTTATTTTTTCTTCTTCTCAGTTAAGATTCTCTTGCATATCTATTTCTTAAAATTCCTTCATTTTCTCTCTCACTCTTTCGCTCCTTTTTCCTGAGATTTTCTATGTTTCTGTTTTATTTTAGTTGTTCTTCTTTTATTTTTCTTCTTTTCATTGTCCTTTCTTCATTTTTCTTCTTTTCACGCTTCTTCCATTATTTTTCTTCTTTTCACCCATCATTTTTCTTCTTTTCACCCTTCTTCCATCATTTTTTCTTCTTTTTCACCATTGTTCAATCATTTTTCTTCTTTCCACCATTCTTCCATCATTTTTCTTCTTTTCACCCTTCTTCCTTCATTTTTTCTTCTTTTCACCCTTCTTCCATCATTTTTCTTCTTTTCACCCTTCTTCCATCATTTTTCTTCTTTTCACCCTTCTTCCATTATTTTTCTTCTTTTCACCCTTCTTCCATCATTTTTCTTCTTTTCACCCTTCTTCCATTATTTTTCTTCTTTTCACCCTTCTTCCATCATTTTTCTTCTTTTCACCCTTCTTCCATTATTTTTCATCCTTTCACCCTTCTTCCATCATTTTTCTTCTTTTCCCCCTTCTTCTATCATTTTTCTTCTTTTCACCCTTCTTCCATCATTTTTCTTCTTTTCCCCCTTCTTCTATCATTTTTCTTCTTTTCACCCTTCTTCCATCATTTTTTCTTCTTTTCACCCTTCTTCCATTATTTTTCTTCTTTTCACCCATCATTTTCCTTTTTTTCAACCCTTGTTCCATTATTTTTCTTCTTTTCACCCATCATTTTTCTTTTTTTCAACCCTTGTTCCATTATTTTTCTTCTTTTCACCCTTCTTCCATCATTTTTTCTTCTTTTCACTATTCCCGCTTCATTTTTTTTATTTTTATTTTACTGTTTTTCCTTCATTTTTCTTCTTTTCACCATTCTTCGCTTATGTTTCTTTCTTTCTATCCTGCATCTCCTTTCGAATAACGCGCCGTCTTTGTTTAAAAATCTTCGAATTCATAAACCAAAAGAATTAGATTTAAAAAAAGAGACAACGTAAAAAAAAAAAAATCGACGAACAATGAGGATATATATCATTTATTTTTCTTCTTTTCATTGTCCTTTCTTCATTTTTCTTCTTTTCACGCTTCTTCCATTATTTTTTCTTCTTTTCACCCTTCTTCCATTATTTTTCTTCTTTTCACCCATCATTCTTCTTCTTTTCACTCTTCTTCCATCATTTTTCTTCTTTTCACCATTGTTCAATCATTTTTCTTCTTTCCACCCTTCTTTCATTATTTTTCTTCTTTTCACCGTTCTTCCATCATTTTTCTTCTTTTCACCCTTCTTCCATCATTTTTTCTTCTTTTCACACTTGTTCCATCATTTCTCTTCTTTTCACCCTTCTTCCATCATTTTTCTTCTTTTCACCCTTCTTCCATCATTTTTCTTCTTTTCACCCTTCTTCCATTATTTTTCTTCTTTTCACCCTTCTTCCATCATTTTTCTTCTTTTCACCCTTCTTCCATCATTTTTTCTTCTTTTCACCCTTCTTCCATCATTTTTCTTCTTTTCACCCTTCTTCCATTATTTTTCTTCTTTTCACCCTTCTTCCATCATTTTTCTTCTTTTCACCCTTCTTCCATCATTTTTCTTCTTTTCCCCCTTCTTCTATCATTTTTCTTCTTTTTCACCCTTCTTCCATTATTTTTCTTCTTTTCACCCTTCTTCCATTATTTTTCTTCTTTTCCCCCTTCTTCTATCATTTTTCTTCTTTTTCACCCTTCTTCCATTATTTTTCT
The DNA here is from genome assembly GCA_963932145.1 of Acanthosepion lycidas. Classification (NCBI taxonomy): domain Eukaryota; kingdom Metazoa; phylum Mollusca; class Cephalopoda; order Sepiida; family Sepiidae; genus Acanthosepion; species Acanthosepion lycidas. The sequence goes on along the minus strand of OZ010608.1, from coordinate 15,851,954 downwards.
TCTTTTCACCCTTCTTCCATCATTTTTCTTCTTTTCCCCCTTCTTCTATCATTTTTCTTCTTTTCACCCTTCTTCCATCATTTTTCTTCTTTTCCCCCTTCTTCTATCATTTTTCTTCTTTTCACCCTTCTTCCATCATTTTTTCTTCTTTTCCCCCTTCTTCTATCATTTTTCTTCTTTTCACCCTTCTTCCATCATTTTTTCTTCTTTTCCCCCTTCTTCTATCATTTTTCTTCTTTTCACCCTTCTTCCATCATTTTTCTTCTTTTCCCCCTTCTTCTATCATTTTTCTTCTTTTCACCCTTCTTCCATCATTTTTCTTCTTTTCACCCTTCTTCCATCATTTTTTCTTCTTTTCACCCTTCTTCCATTATTTTTCTTCTTTTCACCCTTCTTCCATCATTTTTTCTTCTTTTCCCCCTTCTTCTATCATTTTTCTTCTTTTCACCCTTCTTCCATCATTTTTCTTCTTTTCCCCCTTCTTCTATCATTTTTCTTCTTTTCACCCTTCTTCCATTATTTTTCTTCTTTTCACCCTTCTTCCATCATTTTTCTTCTTTTCACCCTTCTTCCATTATTTTTCTTCTTTTCACCCTTCTTCCATTATTTTTCTTCTTTTCCCCCTTCTTCTATCATTTTTCTTCTTTTCACCCTTCTTCCATCATTTTTCTTCTTTTCACCCTTCTTCCATCATTTTTCTTCTTTTCACCCTTCTTCCATCATTTTTCTTCTTTTCCCCCTTCTTCCATCATTTTTCTTCTTTTCACCCTTCTTCCATTATTTTTCTTCTTTTCCCCCTTCTTCTATCATTTTTCTTCTTTTTCACCCTTCTTCCATTATTTTTCTTCTTTTCACCCTTCTTCCATCATTTTTCTTCTTTTCCCCCTTCTTCTATCATTTTTCTTCTTTTCCCCCTTCTTCCATCATTTTTCTTCTTTTCCCCCTTCTTCTATCATATTTCTTCTTTTCACCCTTCTTCCATCATTTTTTCTTCTTTTCCCCCTTCTTCTATCATTTTTCTTCTTTTCACCCTTCTTCCATCATTTTTTCTTCTTTTCCCCCTTCTTCTATCATTTTTCTTCTTTTCACCCTTCTTCTATCATTTTTCTTCTTTTCACCCTTCTTCCATTATTTTTCTTCTTTTCACCCATCATTTTTCTTTTTTTCAACCCTTGTTCCATTATTTTTCTTCTTTTCACCCTTCTTCCATCATTCTTTCTTCTTTTCACTATTCCCGCTTCATTTTTTTTATTTTTATTTTACTGTTTTTCCTTCATTTTTCTTCTTTTCACCATTCTTCGCTTATGTTTCTTTCTTTCTATCCTGCATCTCCTTTCGAATAACGCGCCGTCTTTGTTTAAAAATCTTCGAATTCATAAACCAAAAGAATTAGATTTAAAAAAAGAGACAACGTAAAAAAAAAAAAAAAATCGACGAACAATGAGGATATATATCATTAGAAAAATCATACGACAAACAAAACTGATTTTTCTTTCTTAGAAAAATTAAAAAGACTAAAACAAATAATCAGAAAAACAATACACAAACACACACACACACACACACACACACACATATATATATATATATATATATATATATAAAGGAGGCCATGGTATAATTAAAGTTTTAAGAAATTGTAACTCGGTATTATTTCCATGCGAAACACCTGTTGTCGAAAAATACGGGTTGACGTGGTTGGGAGTTTAGGGGCGGAATCGATTCTTTTTTCCATGTACGAAAAAATATGAGAAGGATTTTGTGTAAGTCAAGGTGAATTGGTAAATTCTTAGGAGAATTAAAGAAAGGTGAATTGGTAAAAAGTGATAGGAGAAAATGGCGAAGCAAAACGTAAAAGAAATTTGTTGAACGAAATGTAGGAAAAAGCGAGTAAGGGTATGAAAATAAAAAAAAAGGAGTAAAATATAGAAAAGAGGAAAATGGTGACGTTGAAATAACAAAGAATAGATATAGAGAAGGGGGGTAAAATAGAGAGGTGGCAAATAGAGGGGGGCAATTAGAGAAGGGGGTAAATTGAGAAGAGGAGGTAAATAAAAATGAAAATATGAGAATAAGTGAAGTTTAATGAAAAAATAAATTAATAAGAGATCGGAAAAAAGAAAGAGGAAAGGAAATTAAGACAAATATAGAGGAAAGAAGACGTTAATGAAATGAAGAAGAAAGTCTAAAGAAGGTTTTAAAGAGAGAGAGAGAGAGAGAGATTGAACAATAAAAGAAGCTGAAGAGAAGAGTGAAATAATAAGGAAATAGCTACAATACAACAGTAAAGTAAAGGTTGAAAAAGAAAGAAAGGTAAGACGAAAGAAAGAAAGGAAAAAGAAAGAAAAAGAAAGAAAAAGTAAAACGAAATAAAGAAAGAGAGAAAGGAAATATAAAGAAACAAATAAAAGAAAAAAAGAAAGAAAGAGAGAAAGAAAGAAAGAAATAGATAAAAAGACGGAAAAAAGGAAAAAAAAAGAATATGGGAAAAATAAAGAGAGATAAAGAAAGAAACAAATAATAAAGAAAGAAAGAAAGAAAGAAAGTAAGAAACTAAAATAAATATATAAAGAAAGAAAGTAAGAAAGAAACTGAAATAAATATATAAAGAAAGAAAGAAAGAAAAAGAACAGAAAAACATAATGAAAGAAAGAAAAAGAAAGGAAAAAATAAAGAAACAAAGGAAGAAAAAGAAAGAAATCAAACGAAATAAATAAATAAAGAAAGAAAGAAGGCAAGAAAGAAAGAAAGCAAGAAAGAAAGAAAAGAAAGAAAGAAAAAAGAACGGAAAACAAAAAGAAAGAACGATAAAAGAAAGGAAAAAGAAAGAAAGAAAAGAAAGAAAGAAAAGAAAGAAAGAAAAAAGAACGTAAAACAAAAAAAAGAACGATAAAAGAAAGGAAAAAGAAAGAAAGAAAGAAAAGAAAGAAAAAAGAACGGAAAACAAAAAGAAAGAACGATAAAAGAAAGGAAAAAGAAAGAAAGAAAGAAAGAAAGAAAGAAAGCAAAGCAAGAAAGAAAAGAAAGAAAAAAGAACGGAAAACAAAAAGAAAGAACGATAAAAGAAAGGAAAAAGAAAGAAAGAAAGAAAAATAAATAAATAAAACGAAAGAAAGAAGAAAACGAAAGCGAAAGAAAAAGAAAGAAAAAAAAGAAAAGAAAGAAAGACATCGAAACGAAAGAAAAAAGTAGTTATCATTCACTGATTTATTCAAACTCTTGTTGTGGTTGTTATGGTGACAACTTTGTGTTTTCTGTCTTTATTTAGGAAGGCGACAGATTCGGTGACATTCACGGCATTTTAGTCATTTCGCGCCAATAAATTGTTCTTATTCCACTGTTACATGAGGGAAACATTCGTGTCTCCGTGACGAAAGCCGCCGGGACATTAACAAGTAAGAAGAGGACAACCAAATCAATCATTGTACTACTACTACTACTACTACTACTACTACCATCATCATCATCATCATCATCATCATCATCATCATCATCATCATCAACCCGTGCGTGGGAAATAAAAGGATGAGAAAGAAAGAAGAAAACGGTAAGAATGAGAGAGAAAAGAGAAATAATCGAAAGAAAAGGAATAAAAAAAAAAAAGGAAAAAAAGAATAAAAAAAAAACTCAACGTGGCTGTGAGAGAGAAAGAGAATGTGTCAGAGAAAAAAAAAGTGAAGGTGAGAGACAGAGAGTGAGAAAATGAAGAAGAGAGATAAGCTAAGCGAGAAAGAGATAGAGAAAATGGAGGAGTGAGTGAGTGAGAGAGAGAGAAAAATAAGCGAGGATGAAATAGAGTGAATGAAAGAAAGATAGCTGAGAGAAATAGTAGAAAGGGAAGATGAGGGAAAGAGGAGAGAAATTATTGTAGGATGAGAATGATAGAGTGATGGAAAAAGAGATATAGAAATAGTAGAGAGAGAAGGAGTGCAGAATAGGAGAAAGAAAAAGTGAGGTAGAAAAAGAAAGAAAAGGTTGGAGATAGAGCAAGAATATGAGTGGCAGAAGAAGAAGAAGAAGAAGAAGAAGAAGAAGAAGAAGAAGAAGAAGAAGAAGAAAAAAAGGAGAGTGGGGCGCAAGGAGAGGGAGGTGAGAGAAAGTCAGACAAATAAAAGGAAGAAAAATAATGCGAGAGAGCAGGGGAAAAAAGCAGAAAATAAATTAAATATATTAGGTTGGTGCAAAAATAATGACGTAATAATGTCGTTTTTTGACGTTAAAAATACGTCAAAAAACGACATTATTACGTCATTATTTTTGCACCAACTTAATAAAATTGACCTGAGTAAAAGGGTTAGATTGAATCACTCATCTAAAAGAAAAAAAAAAGAGCAAAAAAAGGAGTCGACTGTAGTTTCCTTCGCCAATGCTATATACCGTTTTGACTTTAGCGTTTTCCTTCTCTTAAGCCGGTTGCCAACAAAGGCTAAAGAACCCAGTCTGTTAAAGAGTCGACCGTAGTCCGGTTCATCGAGTCAGTGTGAACGATCCTTTCCTTATCTGTATAGTATGTGCCACGCCAGGACTATATACAATTTTGAATTGAAAGTTTTCCTTCTCATTGATCGGTTGCCACCCAAGGCAATAGCAACCCAGTGTGTCCTGCTAATAGGTTGATGCAAAAATAATGTCGTTTTCTCACATATGTTACTATGTGAGAAAATGACATTATTTTTGCACCAACCATAATATTTATCCATAGCTGGCGGAGGGAGAAGAGATGGAACCATAATTTTCCCAAGGTTATTACCACGTAAGTGCATGTAATGAACTCAACCGGAATTCGAACTCGGCTCTCCGTTTCCTGAATCCACAACTTTACAGTGCTTAATCTACTGCACCGTAAAACATTTCACAAAAAAAAAAAAAAAAAAAAAAAAAAAAATTCAAATTCTTCCTTATTTCAGAATATCTTCAAAAATTAGCAAAATTAAATTGTTTCTAACAACCCCCCCCACCCAATTCTTCTTCTTACGTGTGCCGTTTCAGGGCGTGAAAAACTTCGCTTCCTTTCCAGTTCTTAAGAAAACTTCTCTTTTTCATATCCTGATACTCACTGTTCTTCCATCCATTTTTAAAAGCTCGTTATGCAAGTTACCCGGTCTTTCCCTTTGTCTCTCTTGCCCCAACGCCGTGTTCTGTGAGTATCAAATTCTCCAAGCCTTCTCACCATTATGTGTGATTGAAACTTCAACTGCTTCTTTCTGATTCTAAGTACAAGTACCCTTTTATAATTCCAATTATCTATAAAACTTCCTCGTTACTCACGAGTTCAATTTATGGTATCCTCTGCTTCCTTCTGTAGAATCTCACATCTGTTACCTCACCTCACCTCTTGATTTCCAAGGAGATTATCCAACGTTTACCATTATATAAGAGAAATGATATTACACAGTTCATTACTCTTTTCGTTGATTCTGACAAAGTTTTTCTTGTATCTTAATAATTTGCTTTCTGTTTGGAAGGTACCTTTCACTATTGCAGTGCATCCTCCGATGTCAGTGTCGCCCTCATCTATTAAAACATTTCTTAGATATATCCGTTTTTTTACTTGTTTGATTTTGGTATTTCCAATTCGAAATTCGCTCTTCAGAATTCAGCTTTCATATTTAAAAAACTATTAACCGTCCGTGCGTCTTGCTACATCTGGTTTGTAATGTAATCGATCTTGACTAGGCATTTCAACTTCAGTCGCTTTCTCACCAAAATGAAATGGTTTTCCTCCGTCTTTTCTACAAATATTTTCACGGCAATTTTTCTGACGGGTTTTTTTCCCTCGAACCACGACTGCATTTATGTAAGCGTGCTACTAGATTGGCAACAAGGTCTCCCCTATTTACTGTTGAACTAGCAGTTTTAGTTGAAGTTCACATCTATACTGTAGAGGTCGATGCAGGAGTGACAATCTCTGGTACAGAGGTCGCATGTCTGTTCTGTCTCTGGTCTTTTGAAGCCGTCAATTTGTTTTCTGCGGGACCGCCTTTCTGAGGCGACTCATTTTTTTTTCTTTCTTTCTTTTTAAGCATTCAACCCGAAGCAAGGCGGGAAGCTACTAGCATGCAAAGGGTTTCAGAGTAGAAGCGAGAACAAAGAGCAGTGATAGAGGAAAAGATGAAGAGACGGTTAGGGGATAGATCATTGCATCTGGAGACGTCGATTGACGTTACATTTGAATAGTTGGAGATTTTTGCCATCAGGCAAAAAAAAAAAAAAAAAAGAAATGGGGAGGAAGTTCCACAGGCGAGAAATGCGAGACATGAAGCTATTGGAGTAGAAGAGATGATTTGCGTCAGCTTCCCCTTCTGACTTGTGGTGTTTGATCAGGATTCCTCTCCATTCGAATCGTATAGCTGCCAGACTCTCCCAGGACTCTGTGTCCACAGCTTTCATGTCGCACCTCACTATATTCTATGCTAAATATTAGGTTGGTGCAAAAATAATGACGTAATAATGTCGTTTTTTGACGTAACGTCAAAAAACGACATTATTACGTCATTATTTTTGCACCAACCTAATATTATCATCATATTGAGAATTTCATCTATCATCCATTTCTTTTTTTCTTGTCTAATTAACCTTTAATGAAACAAATTAGAACAACAGTCGGAATAGAATAAATATTTAGTCAGCCATATTTTATTGAGTTCAATCTACAAAGTTTGTTTCTTTAATCTTTGGAACATTTTCCAGTTTGCGTATCAGCTGTCATTGATTGAATTCATGAAGTAAGGTTCAAGGAATCGTCAGGTTTTGATTTTAGTACTTTTGACCCTCTTTGGTGATTACCAGAAATGTTGATATTTACCGTTACAAGAGAGAATATGCTTTCAGTTAATTTTATCTTGCTTTTATTTACAAGTGTTTCCTACCGTTGTTTCCTACCGTAAAAGAATGTATAAAAATCATTAGCCAGAACTTTATGTCAAAAATAAACAATTATAATATAAAAAAAAAAAAAATATTAGGGAGAATTTGCGTGTTGAATGCAATAAAAGTGTTTGAAAAGAATTATTCTTGTCTAAAGATACAACACATACACACACGCAAGAACGCGCGCACACACACACGCACATATATATATATATATATATATATATATATATATATATATATATATATATATATAGTGCTGAGTAAAACTAAGTTAACCCCTAAGGTAACATTTTTAAAAAAAAGTCTCTTTTTTCCAGATAATCAACAAATATTAAGTAAACTACATATTCATTAAGAAAAACTTTTATTAAACGAATAAATTTTGAAAAAAATTTATCAAGATAAATTATTAAATAAATTATTTATTAAAAATGAAGATGTAGAAGGCGTCTGTAATAGAGTTTTATTTTACAAGCATCAACAATGAACACGGCCACAATGTGCTGACCGTGTTTGGATAATAAAACATTTATATAACTCTAGGTACACGGATTAAAAAATCCATACAATCGGTTAGAAGTAAAAATAAAATCATCTTTGATGATAGCTAAAGTATAGTCGAAAGCCCTCGGACCTACAGAACATTCGGGTAATTTCGACATAATTTATGTCCAGAAAAGAAAAAAAAAAAAAGAACACAAGAAAAAAAATAGTTAACCGCTGTACACTGTCAGTCATTTTTAAATGAAACCAAACCTGAATGATATAATTTAATGGCACATATGTATATATGTGTATATATACATATGTATGTATATGTCGGTATACATATGTATATTTGTAGATGTATCCTTTGTTAGTGTAGAGTTGCATCCCATGGCAGGAACTGAAATCCATTTACATACAACTAAAAGCTAGGACAATAAATAAACTCCCACCCTGGACCATTTCCCCTTAAAGAGATACCTGACCTCCCCTTGTCACCAGTACAATCTCTTTATATAAAAAAAGGCTTCCTTTGAATAGGATTACTATCTAACATAAATTGAAAGCCACAAGTCCAGACAGACATTCCAAGAGCCAGTCAGGGCAGATGAAGATTGGCATTGTTATGACGATCTGAAATAGACTATACCCATATGAAGTACTTTGGAATTTTTGCTGTAAAAATATACATGCAGTTATAATAAATGTATTATGCTCTCTGTGGATCAGTTTTAATATTTGATATTACTAGGATCCACCTGGATTAAATACCAAAGGATCTATCTATCTATCTATCTATCTATCTATCTATCTATCTATCTATCTATCTATCTCTTTCTGCTCATATCTATTTATCTATCTATGTCTTTCTGCTCATATCTATCTATCTATCCATCTATCGAGAGAGAGAGAGAGAGAGAGATAAATAGATAAATGTGTATTTGAGCAGTAGCCTCTCTTTTATACAGGTTTCATTAAAAACTACTGACAAGATACTGCGATTAATAACTATACTTGATATATTACACCATGACTAACAAGAAGATTCCCGCTACATCCCTCTGGACATAGCTCAATTAGGTCTCATTTCAGTGCACATGGTGACCTGCCAAATTCCATGCACAACATACTCGTTAGTAATAGAAATATACTAGCCTCATCTACATGTGAAAATAGACTAAACATAATGGAAACAAAAATAAAAACCCAACACAATAAAACCAACTATGAACACGGCCACAATCTGATGGCTGTGTTTGGAAAATAAAACATGCTTATAACCTTATAAACATACATAAAAAGTACATACATCCAGTTAAAAGTAAAGATAAAAATCATCCTTGATAAAGCCTAAAAGAATAGCCGAAAGCGCTCGGACATACAGAATTTTTCTAGATTTACGCAAATAGATGAAAAACTTGAAATTCACGTGCGTTCTATAGCACAGTTGAAATATGAAGGAGAACATGACAAAGACTGAATACAGAAACAAATGTTGGCAACGTCGTCATATAAAGTAAAACGCCCACATATACACGCATTGACTTGCACTCACATATAATGCCTACTATTATGTATAGATGTTTAGTTCCTAAATTATCCACAGTGTATATTTATGTACTTGCGCATGTCGTTGCGTTAAGAATAAACATTTTTAACACAACGATATATGCAAGTACACATTCGCATATATACACTTCGGCCATTCTTTAACTTTCTACACAATGTAAATAATAATAAATGACAATATGTAACAGACACGGAAATATAAATGGATATATTGAACGGATATCTGCAGAAGATAGCGAAAGGATTTATATATATATATATATATATATATATATATATATATATATATATATATATATATATATATATATATATGCCTTCAAATTTATATATGTATATATATATATACAAAACAAATCATATATATATATATATATATATATATATATGATACTTTTTCTTCCTATCAGTTTTCGAAGAAGAAATCACACTTCACATTGATTAATATTTTGATAAAACAAATTCTGCATTTTTTAATTTCTTTCCGCGTCATAAATTGGTGTAAAATTTTCTGGAAACTTTTTCGCCAAATTTTTCAATGCCCCATATTTTGCGCATTTCCTCTTCTGTCAATTTTCTTTCTCTCATTTTTTTTTTTCATTTTTCCTCTTTTGTATTATCGTACAGTTTGTTTCTTTTTTTTTTCTTTTTTTAACTCATTCTATTTTTTCCATTTCTTTTTTATAATTGTGTTACTCATTAGCACCATGGCTTTGGAAATGGTGTGAAGATTCCACACTAAGACATTCTTGGGAGAAAAGACTCGCTGATCTGTGGACGAAAAGGTGAAAGCAAATATGCCAATATGATAGTATATCTGTATTAATCTTATGGCAAAGCCACCATTTGTCATTACTGACAACAGATATAACAACTGTGTTGTCAAAAATAGTACAATGGATGCTCTCAGATAATTTCCAGCTCTGAGAAAACTGAATTGTATATCTTGAGTACTGTATTTTATTTATGTCCCATCGTTCTTCATATTCGGAGATTTTACAAGTAATATGAGACCGATGTTAACTGAGATTAATTTTCAATTAACTAAACTTATAAGTCTCTTCTTTTTGAAAGATCCCAAGTTTTAGTTAATCTCTCCGTAAAAATAAAATCTGCCATAAAATATTTTCGACAAATTCTTACAAAATATAAAATTCAAAAATATGATTACATTTTTTGGAAAACTTGTATACACATACACAAACACTCACACATTATATAATTAAAATTGTTTTATATATAATTTAAATATAATACATACTTAAGTACTTTGATTAAATAAGTAGATGACCGGTCTTTTTTAATATTTGTTTTAGTTTCTATATTTTCCTTTCTAGCGAAGTGCGTATTATATATATATATATATATATATATATATATATATATATATATATATATATGAGTGTGTGTGTGTATATATATATATATATATATATATATATATATATATATATATATATATATGAGTGTGTGTGTGTATATATATATATATATATATATAATTGTTTATTTAAAAATTATAACATAAATACGTTATAAAATCACTACAAAAATAGCCACTTTGTTTCAACACCTCTGGTAGGTTATTGTAATTTATTCCGTATACACCAATCTTATACTTGTATATATATATATATATATATATATATATATATATATATATATATATATATATATATATATATATATATAAATCAATAGGAAAGAACAGATTTATAATCCAGAGTTCTTTAGCATTTATTTAAAAAAAAAAAATCAATAAAACAATGCTTGATGCAGAGTAGAGCATAATATTGTAATTATTTAAAAAAAAAAATGTTTACCTCGCGACACAAATTACTATGTCTCGAAACCGAAACTTAGATTCCAATATTCTTAAAAATTGAACTTATAATGCGAAGGTTGTTTCCGTTCTCAAACGATGCTAAGAATAACTATAAAAAAAAAATTATTTACTCTATTTATAAACCAAACAGTAATATGTGATATGTAGTATGTAACAGAGAGAAATCATAAATCACTACCTAACAGTAACCGACTTTAAATTTGCCACACAAAGTTACACTTGCTTTCTTCATTCAAAAAAAGCCTGCACCCGCTTAATAAAAATTGTATTTTCTCTTTACCCCACCAACTTAAGATAAAATTACTGTTTGGCTTAGAGAGTAAATCGAATTTAGACAGGAATGACTTCATCAGTTTTAAGATTCGTCCGGAGACACCTTAAATTTTCAACTTGTGAAGAAGACCGTTATGACAAACCTTGTCGAACGCTTTCGTGATGTGTCCAAATCAACAGTCTAAACTTCACCATTCTTATCTAAAGCTTGATAGATTCTTTAGAATGTTTAAAAAAAAATTAAACGATTTTTGATCTTAATTATAAAATTGAAAAAACTAGTAACTAATAAAAAATCAGTGACTATTTTTTTGCTGTTCTTAGTCTACCTTTACTGATCTATATTCTAAAAAATAGTTCCTCTGAAGAAAAATTTGAATGTTAATGACCCTTTTGAAAATTATTAAAATTACCAAATATTCATTGTTTGCGCGGATATTTATATTATATCTAGAAATGGGAACAAGTTATTCTCAGATAGTTTTCTTCTTTTGTAGTTTTCTTTTTATACAGGTTCTTTTTATATATCCTTTGAATAGTTTTGGAGGGTAGAATATGTAGAAATACCTTTTTAATACTCAAAATTATATATTGTTAACCAAAATCTCCAATGGCCCACCATTTTCTCTTCAGTTGCTAATCGCCCATCCAACAGTTAAAACCGCCCATCGGTGGACGATATTTTAAGACGATATTTATGAACAACCAATTAACAAATCAATAATTACTGCAGACAACAGGAAATATCCTGATCGGCTTACCGAATCCGAATCTTATTTTCCAAGCCTGTTCATACGAAGAATAACATTCTACAGAATTTCTTTAGCAGTTTTAAATTTTCTTGACCGGATAATTCTTCTATAAAACACAAACCGTTTCATACCGTGAAATCTATAAAATAATATACGTATCCTTCTCTAATGGCCATATTGCCTGTTACATCGGATAAATTCAGCATCGTTGAAACTGGTCAGTACCTGGATAAATACCCGTATGGGAATATCAGGTGCTGTAGGCCAGGATGTGCGGGTGGTGTAATGGATATAATCTCGAGGTTGACAAATCGGCGAGTCAAGTTCGAATTCCGGTCGGGTTGGTTATATTCACTTACGCAAATGCCCTTGGTTTCGTTTGTTTGTTTAATGGCATATCAACACCCTATGCGTCATTTAATGCCAAAATTTTATTTTCTTGTGAGCTTTTTTTTGGGGGGGGGGGGCAAAAATTATTTGCTTGTATTTGGTTGGTGCAAAATAATGACGTAATAATGTCGTTTATTGACGTATTTTTTAACGTCAAAAAACGACATTATTACGTCATTATTTTTGCACCAACCTAATAATTTGTTTTAACCAATAACTTATTGCTTGTAATTTTTTTTTTTTTATATGAAAATGTATTGCTAGTAATTTTTTCTAATGCATCTTTATACTTTTATCTGTTGACCCCCGTTTTGGGGGTTTAATATATGCCCATAGCTGTGAAACTTCTCAGGAGCTACCACCCCGTCTCAAGATGGGCCAGAAAACAACAGCACTTAAAAGGTGGTTTTACGCGCCTCAACATCTCTCGATCAGATGCCTTACTGCCGGATGTAGTTTATCGTCATTCCCAGGACAAAAATACCCTTGATTTATCATGAATAAAAAAGAGATGGTCGTATGAACGTGTCACATCCGCCGCTACCAATACGGATTGCGCTGGCACCATATGGTAACGGCCCATTTCTGCTCTTGAAACTGGAGAAGGCCTACGTCCATCAAAGGTTTATCACAAAAGAGGAAGCTACGTATCAGTACTGCAGACATTAAGAAATGTTATTGCAGATAAAAATTCAAGAGATTTATTAAGGGTTTAGGGGTCAACACCTGCAAGAAACAGTATAAGCTTCAATTTTAAATATATAATTGGTATAGTTTCAGAATTAGAAAAAAAGATTTTTGATTTCGGCTATAAAAAATGTTCAATTAAATAAATAAGAGACGGCGGGAGGTGAGAAAAATATATTAAGATCGAACCATAGATGGCATAATAACGGAGAATATTAACTGAAAAAAAAAAAAAAATGAAATTCCAGGTATCCTCTCCAATTAGACATTTTTTTAAATCGATATATGATCAATCACGTGATAATTTTATCAAATGATTGAGAATAAAGATATTCAGGAAGCAATCAGAAACTTTTGTAAATATTTTTCATCTCACTAAAAAATCGAAAAGTCAGATTATTGCAAAGATGATAATTATAGACATCATCCTGAATATAAATCATAATTTCAATGGCAAGGACAAAGAAAATATAATAAATATATATTATATATAAAATATATTATATATAATAAATAATAAATATATATTATATATAAAATATATTATATATAATAAATATTGTCACATGCACACCTAGACGCAAAAATGCAGACACACACGCACACACAAATATAGATAGATAGATAGATAGATAGATAATGCAACGACTCACATAGATAGATCGATAATGCAACTCAGATAGATAGATAGATAGATAGATAGATAGATACATACATACATACATACATACATACAGTGAAAATAATAAAAATATGAAAAAATATATATAAAATTATAAGAACATAAAATAAATCCAAATTATAAGCCAAAAAGTTTGCTTTCTTTTCTCTTTAAAATATACACTTTTCTTTCGTTGGAACAACAATAATCTCAAACTTATATATATATATATATATATATATATATATATATATATATATATATATAAGTATATGTGTATGTGTGTGTGTCAGGGGCATATTTTCTGAACTTAATAGTATTGGGTATTCAATAACACTCGGATAAGAATTTCTCCGAACTTACATATTTAAAATAGTATATATATATGTGTGTATGTGTGCGTGTGAGTGTATGTATGTATATGTATATTCTATGAATTTAATAATGTTGAATATTCAGCCGTACTTTCGTCAAATTACATATTTGTCACAGTTTGCATATATATATATATATATATATATATATATATATATATATATATACATACATATATATATATATATATATATATATATATATATACATACATACATACATACATATATATATATATATATATATATATATATATATATATATATATGTATGCAATAGAATAAATAAATATTCATTGAGTATTATATACATATATTGTTCATATACATTGTTCATATATACTTATTATAGAAAGAAGTTGCGACTTCAATGAGTTCACGGAGAGATGAAAAACTGATAAAATCATCATGAACAACAAAACAGACAACAACTTTAGTTTGCAACTTTAATGTCTTCAGGTGACTGAGTTCCAGGCACATCTATATTTCTATCTACACAATCACACACACGCGCGCATACACACATACATACATATAGCGAGAATACACACATACATACATATAGCGAGAATACACACATACACACATATAGCGAGATAAATAGTGTAGATATCAACGATACAAGGTGAATGTCAGTTTTCAGGCTTATACGACCATCAGCGCATCTGTTACTATGCTTTGTACAAATTTTCATATTTTCTTTGTACAACCTCTGATATATAAGGGATTATTGTGTTGTGGAATAGTAATTAATGCTATGTTTACCTCTAGAAAATGTTCATATATATATATATATATATATATATATATATATATATATATATATATATATATATATATATATATATATATGTATATATATATATAGTTAGTTTATGCAAACTTAGGTAATCCCGAGGAGGATGATATCCGGAGAGCTCAATGTAAAATTCAGAGCAGATATGTTTGAATAAAAACAGACCAGGTCCGTCAAAAATGTGTGAATTTCTTTTCATTTTTCATTTTTCATTTCAATTTTTGGAAGTAAAGTCTGATGATCCAGAGCCCTGTTAAAGGGGTTATGGTGAAATAATTTATTACATGGAACCATAACGTGGTCTGTTTTTATTCAAATATATATATATATATATATATATATATATATATATATATATATAGATAGATAGATAGATAGATAGATAGATAGATAGATAAATAGATAGATAGATAGATGTATGTATGTATGTATGTATGTGTGTGTGTGTGTGTAATTAATGAACAGTAACATCCGAAATCACCTCATTCGGCAGACGAAAATATAGGTCGTCTGGTCTGTCTTATCAACCCCGATATGGACTGAATTCGTGTCGGAAATAGAAATTTAAATGTGAAAGCTGTAAAACAAAAATAATACAGTATATATCCATTTTATTGTTGCAGTCAGACGAAAGGCGTAAGGCAGGAGCCAGTGGAGGGTGGAAGGTATTTGTCTTGAAGTTTTATAAAATTAAACCCGGATATTAAACTTATGACATTAATTCGGGGTTATATGAAGAATGAAATATTAATTTAAAATTAAGAGAGGAATAAAAAAAAAAAAGTTTAATAGAATTTACATATTCAACATTAAAAGAGTTCGAGGAGAGTAAATATTATGGAAATATAATAGCGAATTAAGTAAAACCTATATTATGGAAATTTGATTTTTTTTATGCCGACATTTCAACAATAATTCATTCCTTTGATTCAATAGTTGGCTTTGATTATTCTATTTTATTATTTTAAATTTCTTCTAAACATAAGTCACGCCTTTCTCTAAGACTATTAGGAGTACGTGCGGAACGTATAATCTTCCAAACTATTTGTAGACTCAAGCCTTTCTTCTTCAATTCCTAAAATTTCTTTGAAAAAGCTGTCTGGTGTTTTACTTTAGAGTTAGAAAATGAGTGCCTATGGCTATAAAATCTCTGTTTCCATTCTCCCGCGGAAATGCCACTGTAAATATAATAATTTTTGATATTTTCTTTGGGGGAAATGATTGCTTGATATATAACCCTGGTAGATATGCATTTGCCCTATACTGGATAATTTTCTTTAGATCAACAATTAAGGAGGCTTCAATACCAAGTTTGTTTTTATCCCATAGAAATTTCTTAATATATATATATATATATATATATATATATAGATATATATATATATATATATATATATATATATATATATATATATATATAAAGTTTCATTACGGAAGAGGGATATCTGCTGCACACAAAATATGGAAGAGCCTTAAATATTTAACCTGAAGTGATTTCAGCGGCATGATCAGCAGAATAAAAGCAGAAGTAAATAGGATTGTAATAGTGATAATAGCAACCTTAGACAAGTTCGTCATCGATTGCGGAAATAATAAATCCACGCGTAATAGTATTAGACGAGAAGAGTTTTGTTTTTTTAAAGAATTTGAAAGAAGAGCAATGTTTATGCTCAGAATAATAACAGAAAGAGTAATATAAATGCAGAAGAATGTAAACCTATGTTTTATTGATCATAAGAAAGCATTTGATAAATTACTAGACAACTACTTGAAATGCTAGGAAAGCTTGAGTTATTTGGATTGATTTTGTTGGTTGATTTTGTTTAGCGGCATATCAACCGCTATATGTGTTATTTAATGCCAAAATCTAAACATTTCGTGCGTAATTTTCTGCTTTCAAATACAGTCATTTTTGACAAAGTCAGCTGACAAGGTACTGTGGTTAAGCATTTTATTTGATTATTCTTTTGTTCGTACATATATTTTTTTCTTTTGTGGATATAAAATGTGTAGAAATGGCTCTATCTGCCTAACAAGGAGAATCGCGTGACATCTCCCTGACCATAGCTCAATTAGGATTCATTTCAACACATAAGGAAACTTATTAAACTCTATACGGAACATATTTATAGAAAATATAACTATAATAACCTTATATAAAAACACTAAACAATTTTGAAAGGATTGATAATAAAAAAAGAAAGGGATAACACTCAATGACATCAGCTAGAAACACGGTCACAATGTGCTCACCATGTTTAGAATATAAAAATGCATATTAGGTAGCTTCATTTCGTCGCTGAAACAAAAAACAGTATAGCATGATGAAAAAAGGGTTTCAAACATAATAAAAAACAAAGTTTTATCGTCATCATGTTTATGTTATTATTAAGAGGAAAGACCAAGGTATTTTTTATTTATTTTATTAATTTTTTAATCCATTCTAGCACATTTGAAACTTTATTTAAACTTTTTTTTTTATTGTAGCGTTTACGATTAGTGTTTTAACGCCTATTTTAGGCGAATGCACATTGATTTGGAAATTCTTGCAAAATCAAATAATTGTAGGCTTTTAATGAAACTTTCAAGACTTATTTATAAATGAATGAGATTATTTTCTAAATATTTTTTCTAGAAAATCTTGGTACTTTTTTTTTTACATATTTAATTTCTCTAAATTTAATTAAATTAAGTAAGTAGTATGTACTTACTTAATTTAATTAAATTTAGAGAAATTAAATTTCAATCTCAAAATTTGTATTATTAATTAAAAGCAAGAATTCCTTGAAGAATTTAATACATCAACGTTTTTTTTTAAACTACTGAACATTTCCCGAAAATCTGCTCCGGATCGTAAAATAAAGAATGCAATAAAACTATGTCATTATTAAAGTAGAGAAGCTTTTAATTGCTTTTTTAAATAAGATTTATTAAGCTCACTATTGTCTTAATATTTTTTTCGAGAAATAATGAACTTTTACAAGAATTGTTTTAACTTTTTTAACATTTTAATTATAATAATTAATAATATATAAATCTTTTAAAATTCTGCATTAGTTTCACCCGCTTAGGTGATATTTTTATTAAACGAAAACTATACTAACCAAAAATGGAAAAGCTTAATTCAAAGTATTTTAGACCAAAATTTAAAAAATATTTTAATTTTTTAAGCATATAAAATATTACCTAACGTGCCACACTGTTTGATGGTATGATCGACCATAAATAACATAATTAGAAAATAAGAGCGATGACCATAGTACATTTAAATTCAACATAACTAAAATTAGATTACGTAGACTATTTTCCAAAATTTTTAATATTACAGAGTATTTAAAAATTATATGAAAAAGGCTCTCAATCGTCATTTTCTTCAATTATATTTTAACAGATAAAGTCTACGTAGAACAACAATAATTTTGTTGACACATTTTATCATCACTTGTTAAGTGATCTACGATAGGAGAAGCGACGGTGAGAAGCGGGTAATCACCGCTACTGTTTGTTTTAAAAAAGTCTATTTCTCTGTTATTTTAAACTTAAAGTAATTTTTTTTTTTCAAATCAGATGGAAAATTTTTAAAATCGTGAATTAACTTTTGTTCACAAATGTGTCAAAAATGTCCAATTTTCTGAAAGTGACCTAAAGTTGAGATCCCAATCAATATAATATCTATCTGAAAGACAGTAGAGTATTTTGCTTACTGGGAATAGTAAATTTAATCATTTAACTTTCAATTAAAGCTAAAAAGAAAGCTTCAAGAATGATTTTCATTTTTAAAATATATTTCAAACAAAATTATCGAAACTGAGTTGAGGTACATACGTTAGATACATATTTACAATCTACACATTTAGTTAAAAATAAAAGTAAAAAATCATTCTCGATAATGGCTAAAGGAATAGCAGAAAGTGTTCGGATATACAGAACAGTCGGACAATTTGTAGACACTTTATGACCAGAAAAGAAAGACAAAACTTATACGAACACACAAAAAAAAAATATCAGTGAACATTTTAACCGCATTATGTCAGTCTTCATTAATGAATCTTCTATAAAAGAGGGATTGCTGCCCAAATGCACAATTATATATATATATATATATATATATATATATATATATATATATAAAACTATACTCGTTTCGAAAAACCCTCGAATTTTTTATTTGACAATAATCAAATCAATCAATCTCGAGGGAAAAAAAGGTTTTAAAAAAAGAAAGATGTACAAACATGAAATCGCATAGATGCAGGTTTGAAGCCCAAAGAAAAACCTCCGATACGAGTAAACCGGAAGTGCTGCCATGATTCTTCCAGATATTTCAGTCAACTCTCTTCAACTAAAGTCGCCAAGATTTTTTTCACCACTGCAGTAACCAGGTATCGAACTCACAAGTGTTTGGGTCAAGTCACTGGATCCGACCAACCAACCAAAATAGTGTTGTATGGATATCACTCTTTTGTGATCATCAGAGAAAATTATTTCTTTTTTAAAATTGAGACTATTTATGTCAGATTTTGTTTGATTATGTTAGGTGGTGGGGCAATTCTTCTCTGTGTCCGTTTTGGTATGACACTTATACACAGGAAAACATACATACAGGTGTACGTATTATGTTTCACACATACATAAATAAACAATGCGGGACCAGGCACAGACATGTATTCATGTGTTCGAACATGTATATATACGCAATTGTAATCTTATTTCGGTGTTGAGACTGTGTGTAGCAAAGTTCTTTCAACAGGTACTGAGCTGGGGTGTCCTTGATATCTCCTTTGCGACGCTCGGCAAAAGTAAGGCGAGGAGGTAAGAAATAGATCTAGTAGAGAAGCATGTCGAGAAATGAGTAGAGAAGTCCACAATTTGAGTAAGGGATTGAGTAATGGAAAGATTTAATGTTTGTATATTGGTGACATCAGTAACTTTGGAATGTTTCAGTTACGTGTTGTGTTGAGCATTAAAGTCACCGAAGACAAAGATGTTCGCAGATGGATGGAGAAAATTATTGATCTCCGTTTCGCAATGTGATTCCTTCCTTATATTTTACGGAAGTGTTCGGGTTTTATAACGAGCGACGAAAAGTGAATACTTTACAACAATAAACATATCGTGGGGCCAGTGAAGGGAAACAAGATTACTCGAACTAAACATTTTCTTCATTCGAAAAAAGGAATGTCGCTATGTATAAGTCAGTTATCTGCCATGCGTGATACACGCTTAGGCGATCATGTATCTTTCGATGCATGACTAACGAGGCAGATTTTTTGCGCAGTATGTTGCCATTTCTTTCTGCGGTAGATCAGTTGCCATCCAAGGCTATAGAACCCGGTCTGTCCTGCTATTCACCCATAGCTGGAGGGAGAAGAATAGGATTCATATCTTTCCCAAGGGTATTAGAACGTAAGTGAATGTAATGGATTCGACTGAAAATCGAACTCGGCTCTCCTATTCCTCAATCAAGAGGCTATGAATAAGGTAGGATTAAAAGGACATTCTCTATTATGACCCCCTTATCTAGATTGAAACAGGCAGATGTAATAACGCGACAACCATTAATTACAGATACAAAGCATTGTATTAGCTTGGTGCAAAAATAATGACGTGAAAATGTCGTTTTTTGACGTTAAAAATACGTCAAAAAACGACATTATTACGTCATTATTTTTGCACCAACCAAATATGTTGTAGATAACAATGATTGCCCACGTCCCAAAGGGAGGCGATATATAAGTCATTTTTATTGCACTTATCAAGCAGCGAGTTGCACCTTCCCTTAGCAGCCGAGACACGGCTAACGGAAGTGGGTATTTAAGTGGTTTCACCGCCTCGGATACAAATATTACAGCAGCTTTTATTTAACTTACATTTTATAAAGTAAATTAAGATTATTGCTTTTCTTCTTTTTTGTTGTTTATTTTGTTTGGCTTTTTCTTTTTTTTTTTTGGAACTGATTATTTTGTGGATAATTAATTATTTTCCCAAATGTGTTGCCGAATTCTGTTGCGCTCTCATCAGCGTCTCTCTATATGACACCCTTTGCATATAAACCATCACTGATGTATTTTGTTGAACTTGTCAACATACGAGCATGACATTTAGTCCCCTGGTACAATTCAGAAAGGAATTAATCCTAAAAATAAAACAAACAAACAAACAAACAAACAAACAAAAAACAATCTAAAGTAACGAAAGTATTTCTTGGCTGATTTTCATCATGGCGTTCAGTTAGTTTGGTAGACGAAACCATGAAAAAAAAAATTGTCTGAAACCTTCGGAAATCCGAAAAGAAAAAAAATAGTAAATTTACTTTTATTTTGTCCGGATATTTGTTCAATTAAAAATAAATTTGAAATCACTTGCAGTTATTTACTTCATCAATTAATTATGGTATTTTAAAGCAAAATTCGAGGAGAAGACTGTTGACTTATTTTAAAAAAACAAAAATGACTAGACACGATATAGCTTCACTACTCACTAGTTTACGTGGTGATATTCATGCAAGTATTCGAAACCCAACGGCTTGTACCCCAAGAGCCACTTCTTCTTTCCCCAAGCCGTTCCCTCCAGAGCATGATCAAGCAGTGACTGAAATTTTGTGGGAATTTTTAAAATAATCCTATAAATGATTATTCAAATCCTCAAAAATTTCTATCACTTATATATATATATATATATATATATATATATATATATATATATATATATATATATAATTATAAAAGTGAACATTGGGGTCGGCACTCAGAGGCAACAGCATGAAACAGCCTGTCGCCTCTGGGTGTTGACTTCAATGTTTGCTTTTATAATTATATTTACATACGATCGATCTCTGATATTGAGCACTTTATCCCATAAATATAGCACACCTTAAAACTATATTATATATATATATATATATATATATATATATATATATATATATATATATATATATATATATATATGTGTGTGTGTGTAATTTTTGTATATATGTATATTTAAATATGAAACAAATTTTAAAATCCACGCGTACACTCACCCTCAACATATAGATACACACAAACATACACGCAAACACACACAAACACACACAAACACGCATACACACACTCACGCACACACGCACACACACAAACACACACACACACACACACACACATATATATATATATATATATATATATATATGCATCTTTGTATACGTTCTCTCTCCCTCTCCAGCAGTCTTTTACACGCGTGCGCGTGTGTGTCAGTACGCGCCCATCTGCATCAACTTGATCCAATGTAAAAAGGAGTCGTCGTTGTTAATTTTTTTTTTGGAGGTGGGGGTCTTGTCCTTGTCTTAAGAGACGGACAAATTAAATATTTAGCACTAAATAGAGCGACGTAAAATGTCTTCAAAAACCCATTTAATGACTTCCCTTCTTTGTCAGCAACATGGCGGCTGGCAATGGAAAGGAACAATCTCGGTCTGATTTGATGCCTCCCTGCGTCCGGCCGACCGTCTAATAATCTTTCTTCCATTTTATATGATTTGATCCTTTTTTTTTCTTCTTTTTATTTATATGCAACTCTTTCTTGTCTATTAAAATTCTTTATTTCGAAAATTTGTCCCTCTCTCTCTCTCTCTTGAAAAATCTGTTTAATATATATTTTAAGAAATCCTTTTTTCTAAGTTTTCCTAAATTTCTTTCCAATATTTCATTTTTCACTTGATGAAGTTCTTATTTTTGAATAAAAATATTCATTACACTTTTATCTCGCTTTTCTTTCTTTCTTTCTTTCTTTCTTTCTTTCTTTCTTTCTTTTTTTCTTTCTTTGTTTCTTTGTTTCTTTGTTTCTTTCTTTTTTTCTTTTTTCTTTCTTTCTTTCTTTTTTTCTTTTTTCTTTCTTTCTTTCTCCGCGTCCTGATTTGATTGTTTCTTTCTTTCTTCCTTTCACGCACTTTGTATAATTTTTTCTTTCTATCTTTCTTTCTTTCTTTCTTTCTTTCTTTCTTTATTTCTTTCTTTCTCTCTCTCTCTCTCTCTCTCTTTATATATATATATATATATATATATATATATATA
Organism: Acanthosepion lycidas; assembly: GCA_963932145.1. Lineage (NCBI taxonomy): Eukaryota > Metazoa > Mollusca > Cephalopoda > Sepiida > Sepiidae > Acanthosepion > Acanthosepion lycidas. The sequence continues at coordinate 15,829,193 of OZ010608.1, read as the reverse complement.
TATACATCAGTCTAGTCATTATCTACCTCAATCTATCTATCTATCTATCTATCTATCTATCTATCAGTTTTTCATTATATATCTCAATTAGTTCATCGTCATCTATCTATCTATCTATCTATCTATCTATCTATCTATCTATGTCGTCATTATATATCTCAATCTGTCCATTATGTACTATTCATCTTTCAGTCTGTTCATTATATATCTCAATCTGTTCATTATCTATCTATTTATCGATCAGTCTGTTCATTATCTATCTATCTATCTATCTATCTATCTCAGTTTTAACCATTTGTTGCTTTTAAAGACATGCTTTTGATTCCATTTATTTTTCAAATCCTTGTTACCTTGTTCTTTCGTCCTTCTTAAAATTTCCTATCATTTTTTTGTTTCTCTTTTCATTATGTTTATTTTTTATTCATTCTCTTTCTGTTTTCTTATCATTTAAATAAAAGACATCCTCCGCTTTCTTTCTCTTCCTCTTTCTCCCCAAGAAATGAACACCGCATACACAGCGCGCATGCGCAATTATCTATTCTTTTCCTGTCTTAAGTATTTTTTCTGCATGTCACTCAGTTCGTTTGGATCTGTCAAAATGAGAATAAATATTTCCGTTTTTGTCAGCTATTTTCCTTCACATGTCTTCATTTTTTATTGTATAATTTTTCTTACTGAAATTTTCTGTGCTATTCTTTACCACTTTTCTCATT
>OZ010608.1:15823480-15825980 GCA_963932145.1 Acanthosepion lycidas | reverse complement strand
CAAGCTTCTCGGTTTGACAGTCGAACTCTCTGCCTCTGAGCAGAGAGGAACCCGGACGAGGCTCCGCCGAAGGGCAGAGTCTCGTTCGGGGAGATTGACCAACCCGATCCCGTTTATACGGGTTCTACGGGCATTTTCTACGGGTTAAACTCGGCCTTGTGCCACATGCAACCCTCGTGGAGGGTGGCTAGATACCGAATCGAGTCGAGCCGATAGTAGTTCACTCTAAACCAGACTGACAGTCATACTAACACCTTCCACATCTTGTATTATTATTTTGTGTAATATGCCTTCATTATTTCTACTCTTGTGTTCGTATTGTTCTACCTTGGTCCTAACCTACACCATAACAGTTATCTAACCGCTTTCTCTCCTTTTATGTCAACCCATAGACGGGCCAGGTGTTGTTGTACACGTGCCACAGACGCTTTACTTTCATTGACATATATGTCCTCTATGTACGCTGACATCGCTTGTTGATTGAAACCGTTTTCATTATAGCTGGCGCTAGGTTCAGGCCAAATCCCATTCGGGTTAAACAATACGTACGCCCTTAATTATCGTCCTCTAGAATTGCCATAGCGATTTGTGTACGTGCAATTGTTAGTAAGCCTTCCGCGGGTCAAGGATTGAAACATTAGACCCTCTTTGCCGCCACTCCCTCAGCTTCTGCACACACATGTCGGCATCAGCTGTGTGAGCGTCAGCGTACTCATTCAGCTCCCCCTAGTGAGTAGACAGGGCACACATACATCTTGTGTTCTTGTACCACTCCCATGAATGGAATTAAGCCTCTGGTGGGGGACCTAGTTTTTTTCAGGATACGGTCGCAACTATCCGTTGTCTAGTCATTTCGTTCATATTCTTCTCTGACTTGTTTAGGCACATAATACACAGACACCAAATTTTTGTGTCCATTTTTCCATTTCCAGGTTGAAGTCCATTTTTGTGTCTTTGTCAAGTTCAGCGTTATAGTCTGGTTCGTCGATTTTAAGTGATGCATATATCGGCAACTTACGTTGCAAGAATGAAACCTTTCTGAGTTGGTTATTCAAACTACATCTAACTTCTATATTGATGAAGTCAGACCCCAGCAGTTACCGTCCATTACCTCGACTGTAAGTTTAACTGAATTAAGGTTTTCTATTTTAATCTCTATAGTGCCTGTTCGTTGGCACTTAAGAACCCCTTCGTTGACAGTAAGTAGATTCATGTCCTTTTGACTTCATGCAAAACAATTTGAGCTATTCATGAGAGAGTTATTGAATTGTCTATAGAAGTTTTATTGGCTAATAGTCAATTTAACAGAATTAAATGTACAGTATTTACATTATGCGGACCATCATCTTTGTCGCCATATTTGTCACAACGTTTCGGCCGTTGTACGCTCCGGCCTTCTTCAGGTGGTTGGAATTTCGAACTGAACCCTTTATTTCGATCCCTGGGGTAGACTGTTCTAGTTCCACGTGCCATGTTTGATGGATGTCAGTTATCAGTTATCTCCTGCTAATTTTCCCTCTGAAAGTTCTCCACTGCCTTAACCGGGTATTGAACTCACACTCTTTGGGTTTGTCACTGGATCTAACCAACGCCTTTATCCACTGTGCCATGTGTCCTTGAGGCTTGAAGAAGGCCGGAGCGTAGAACGGCCGAAACGTTGTGACAAATATGGCGACAAAGATGAGGACAATGGTCCGCATAATGTAAATAGTGTACATAATACCTCATCTCAGAAATTTAGACAGAATTAAATGTATATAAATAATTTTATTATATTTAGATTATGAAATTCATTAATTACTTAGTATCTGAATAACTTTTAGTTAGGCATTGAAAATACCGATTTAAACATGGACTCCAGAATTTGTGGACAAGGATTTCTTGTTTTGTATCATAGATAGGAAAAACTGTAAAAATAAATATTGATAATAAATAGTCGTTTAATTGGAGATGTGAAATATTTCAAATACTTATTAAATTGTTTCTGTTTAATAAATAGACATAGTTGTATACCATTGCCGTATACAATGGAAGCAATTTTTTTACACTATAATAGATTTATGGGCCACAGAAAAATTTGGGTTAAAAGTGAGCCATGAGTTAAAGAAAGCTTGGAAACCTGTGCTTTAAATGATTTTGAACTCTATCACGGCAGTCTATTGTGAAATTTGTTGTCAAAAGATTTACAATCAAAGTAATTTAGCATTCATAGTTTTGTCCGGTCTAAATTTAACGTCCAATAAAACGAAGTTTTGAAATGTAATCATAATTACTAAGCAATGAGCTAGCAAAGTGAAGTATATCAAACTGGATGTGCTGTCAAGTATTTGAGATATCCGACAGCGTACTGAGGTCTTCCGGACCCTTTTTATGGTGTCACCATCTTGTAGTTCTTATCCCATAATTTTTGTGTTTTTATAATCGTTTCCTTGAATATAAGACTGGAAACGGAAAAAAAAAGTGTGAAATTATTTAAAATCCAGAGATTTAATGTCACATT
>OZ010608.1:15815980-15820980 GCA_963932145.1 Acanthosepion lycidas | reverse complement strand
TCACATCTTGTATTGATTTCTCTCCCTGTAGTGACCACGTTCACGTTTTTTGCCCGATTGCAGGGCACATCATCTGTTTGAATTTGCTGATAAAATAAAAAAAAAAATGTTTCACCTTCAACTCTATGGTTGAGACTTGGGGACAACTCGTACTACCCAAAGAAAAGTCAAAATAATAATAATAATAATAATAATAATAATAATACACAGACAAAACAATCAAAGCTAATCGCCCTGATATCGCGATTAGAGACGGCAAAGACAAAATGTGCTTCGTTATGGACATGACAGTTCCTGCAGATAGTAAAGTATCCTTGAAGAACTATCAAAATACAAGGACCTTGGAATGGAAGTCCCAAAAGATGTGACACATGGGAGCATCAATAATTCCAATTATAGTTGGAGCCCTTGTGTTGATTATAAAAGGGTCCAATTGTCTCATTGAAGAAATTCCTGGAAGCCCATGACTTAAAGAAATTAAAAAAAAATTGTTTGCACAAGTACAGCAGAGACTTTACGAAGAGCTTTTTCTATGTAAAATATTTTTTTTTTTTTTTTACAAAAATGATCAGTGGAAAATGTAATGAAGACATTTCTGAACTTATCTCTCTGGTCGGTACCCAGAAGGTAGTGAGTACACAGAAATCGAAGGAAATAATAATAAAAATAATAATAATAATAATAATAATAATAATAATAATAATAATAATAATAAGAAGAAGAAGAAGAAGAAGAAGAAGAAGAAGGTAGAATTTAAGAAAGCTAGAATTACAGAAACACTCTTAATAGATTTAGATTTTGTCACAAAGATTAGGGAATTGGAGCATGATGAAGCTTATAAGTACCTAGGAATTAGCGAACGAGATGGCATACAACACCCCCAAATGAAGGAAAAAATAAGAAAAGAGTACTACAGGCGTGTACGTCTGGTACTAAATACTGAACTAAACTAAAAAAAATAGAATATCAGCTATAAACACATTGGCTGTCCCAGTGGCACAATACAGCTTTAATGTCCTTAACTAGACCACAGCTGAAATTAAGCGAATGGACGCCAAAACGAGAAAGCTTCTCACTTGCTATCGCATGCATCACCCCAAAGCTGATGTTGCTCGTCTGTATGTGCCCAGATCCGAAGGAGGCAGAGGATTAGTTCAACTAGAACTGTCCTACAAAACTACAACAATTGGCCTCCAAAGATACTTGGAAACTACAGAAACCTGGAAGATGGTATGCGTCAACGAACATGAAAGTAGTAAGCGTCTTTACTCCGTAATGAAAGAAGCCAACAAATTCAAAATGGAGTTTCAAATGGGCGTCGAGATGCAACTACAGCACAATACACCGGCTGAAAGTGCAAAATACTTAAAAAAGACAGGAAAGACGAATGCAACCGACCAGACACAGAAGCGATGGCAAGATAAACCACTTCATAGCCAATACTCTGCCCGTACCAAACAAGCTGATGTAGACAAAACCCCTACCCATCAGTGGCTACGCAGTGCAGGGTTGAAAGCGGAAACTGAAGGTTTTATCCTTGCTGCACAGGACCAATGCTTGCTAACTAGGAATTATCAAGCACATATGCTAAAATATTGTGTCAGCCTAAAATGCAGATTCTGTGATAAATATCCAGAAATGATTGATCATCTTGTATCAGGTTGCACGATGTTGGCACCCACTGACTATAAAACTCGACATGACAGAGTGGGCCAATATCTACACTGGAAAATCTGCAACTTCTATGGGAAAGAAACTGGTATGAACACCACCCAGACCCGGTTACGGTGATAGGACCTGTTACAATTCGATGGGACTACACAATACACACTGACAGAACAATCAAGGTCAACCGCCCAGATATTGTTATTAAAGACCACAAACAAAAAAAAAATGCCTCCTTATTGATATGGCAGTCCCTGCTGACTGCAATGTATCTTTGAAGATATTCAAAAAGCTGTCAAAATACAAGGACCTTGAAATAGAAATCTCGAAAATGTGGCTCATGGGAACATCAACAATCCCTGTTGTAGTTGGAGCCCTAGGAATGGTTGGAAAAGATTGCAGTAGATGAATTGAAGGGATTCCTGAAAGTCCATGCCTCAAGGAGATACAAAAAATTGTTCTGACAAGTACAGCCCACACTTTACGAAGGGCTCTATCTATGTAATATTTTATTTTGTCAGTGGAAAGTGTCATGATGCCATTTTTAACCTCATGTCCCTGAGCGGGACCCGGAAAGAAATGTGTAAACGCCAGAAATCAAAGAAAATACTACTACTACTACTACTACTACTACTACTACTACAACTAATAATAATGATAATAATAATAATAATAATAATAATAATAATAAGAAGAAGAAGAAGAAGAAGAAGAAGAAGTAATTATAATTAGCGGATACACTAAATTTGTTTGATATATTTAAAAGGTGTTTAGGTTCTCAACGGACATGTTGATATATATTAAGAGAAATGAAACTTCAAGTGAAAAAAGAGAAAACAAAATTTGATGAATTGCTTGGAAGAGCATTGAAAGTGAACAAAAAACTTAAAGCAATAGGTCTATTTAAAAATAGGCAAGATCTATTAGGTTGGTGCAAAAATAATAACGGTTTTTTACGTATTTTTTAACGTCAAAAACCGTCATTATTTTTGCACCAACCTAATAATAATAATAATAATAATAATAATAATAATAATAATAATAATAAAAGATCTTGAAAAATCTATCAAAATAAAAGGACCTTGAAATCGAAATCTCAAAAATGTGGAATCAAGCATCAATAATCCCTGTTGTAGTTGGAGCCCTCGGATTGGTTGGAAAATATTCCAGTAGACTAATTGAAGAGATTCCAAGAAGCGCATGCCTTAAAGAAATGCAAAACAAAAATTGTTCTCACTAATACAGTCCACACCTTACGAAGGGCTTTATCTATGAATTTTATTTTTTTAATTGGTCAGTGGAAAGTGTCATGATGCCATTTCTAACTTTAGGTCTCTGGGCGGGACCCGGAAAGAAATGTGTACACACCAGAAATCAAAGGAAATAAAATAATGATGTCTTGATAGGGTATCAGTCATAATTCTCATGGACTTTTATATTAATTAATGGTAGGTGTTAACATGTAGATGTTTTGTATTGTTGAATTCTAATGAGCAACATTATCAATTTCAATGCCATCGGAGTTGCTTTGTCAGTTGTCTGAGCGTAATCACTTGCATGTCTCCTCCCCAACGTACGATGCATTTCTGTTGCATCATGGTCAGGGGCCAAAAGTTTTTAGCTTCTTTTTTTCATATTCGTTTTTTAAAGAAGGTCTAGAGAGATACCTAGTATTAAAAAAATGACCTGAAGATTACTCGGAAAAGCATTTTGAGCGATGAAGAAATAATTCACCGACTAAAAAAAATATTTCAATTGAGCACTCTTGAGAGATAGGTTGATTCTATAAACAACACTCGTCTACGCTAATGCAAAGCTCTTCAGTTAAATGAATTTGAGCACTCTGACTAAATGGCGCTTGTTTATATTCGTAAAACCACTACGCTAGAATTAGCTGTTTCTCTCTGCCGAGTGATGATGGATTATTGGTAGAAACTCTGACTGACATTAATTCGGTCGGGTTTCGGTCTTAGCTTGAGGCATTCGGATGTCTAGTCACATTGAGGAGTTGCGAAACAGTACGGATGACATATATGTATGTTTATTCCTTATTTTTCTAACTTCCCGCTTTGTTTTAAGTAAACTTTTTGATGACCATACTTTGTCTTCATAGTTACAACTGCAATAAGGCATTTATCTGGCGTGCAAGACAGACGCATACACGCGGGAGGTAAAACATTTAAAATAACGAAGAAAGACGGAATGGTACATGACTAAAATATTATTTTAATTTGTTACGATTCAAACTAATTTTTAAAATTGAATGTTTTATAATTTGAATAAAGTTTTCGCATCTGTATCAAGTAGTTTCTCAATTCTAAAGGAACATTTTCATTGAATTGAAACTTTTTCGAAGAGATTTCTGCAAAAAATAAATGAACCGGTTATGGTTGAGATAAGAAGTGGGTGGTTGAAATTTTTGTCAAAATTTCTTAAGACAGGGGTATAAGAATTGCAGATTGAGTGATGTTTTTATGGATTATCAACACTTTGAGTGTTATTTAAATGCGAAAATGATTGTAAGAATAATTATTTTGCGAGCGAATACTACATTAACAAACTTTTGAGAATGTCTTGATATTTACAGATACAAATTCTCTATATTTAAGCCATAGGTGGGAGACAAGATGGAATGCTACCTTTCCTAAGGGTTTTTGCGCGTAAAGTAATGTGCGATTATTGCAGAGTCTGGGATGATTTACAATACTTTTTTTACATAATATAAGATTAGTGACTTATGAATCAAGCGAAGTTTATTTACGTATCAAACTTTTCATTATCTATCTATCTATCTATCTATCTATCTCAGGCTTTTCCTTTTCTATCTCTCTGTATATCTATCAGTATTTTCCTATCTATCTATATACCTTTTATCCATATTTCCTTTTATATCTATCTATCTATCTATCTATCTATCTATCTATCTATCTATCTGCTTTCTCCATTTCTATCTATCAATCCATCTATCTTCCTACCAATGTAGACCTCAGCCTTTTCCCTTTCTCTCTCTCTCTCTCTCTCTCTCAGTTTTCCATTATCTATTTATCTATCTGTTTTTTTTTTGCATTTCTTATCTATCTATCTATCTATCTATCTATCTATCTATCTATCTATCTATCAGGGTTTTTTTTTTGCTTTTCTTATCTATCTATCTATCTATCTATCTATCTATCAGGGTTTTTTTTTCCTTTTCTTATCTATCTATCTATCTATCTATCTATCTATCTATCTATCTATCTATTTTATTACTTTATTCTGTCTTTCTCTTCCAGGTTAATAATACTTTCTCTGGCCTTTTCTCCGTGCATAAACAGAAGTTTGAAAATATGTTACCA
>OZ010608.1:15770980-15810980 GCA_963932145.1 Acanthosepion lycidas | reverse complement strand
TAAAAAAAACTACAGTAATTGATGACAAAGTAAATATATATATACAAACTCATTAGCCAAGCCAACTTTTTGTATTAAAAAAAAAATCATATGAATTGTATTTACGAAGATATTTTAAAATTGGAATGCATTTGAAATTCTCAGAATTAAAAAGTAGGTTCGCTGTACGATTCTGTGTTCTGTTCAATGCGTCATCAGCTTATTTAGTCTTTTTTCGTCTGAATATCACTTCAGCGTAAATGCTGGTTTCAAGATTTTCATCAGAGTCCGTGAGCGCTTTTCCTGATATTTGTTGCAGTTAATGTTCAGTTTTCGTTTAGTTTCTAGAAATATTGAGCAATACATAATTTTGTTTAGGTAGGTGTCGGTTTTTTCCTATTTACTTCTTGTTATTAGGTTGGTGCAAAAATAATAACGCAATAATGTCGTTTTTTGACGTATTTTTTAACGTCAAAAAACGACATTATTACGTAATTATTTTTGCACCAACCTAATACTTAAAAAGTAAAAACGAATTGCAATAATTCTTATTCCCAATTAGGATTACCGTCTATTGTTATTTTTTTTAATTCAGTTGTTACTTTCGAAACACTATAAATGTATGTATTTTTAAAATTTCTATTCTCTTGAATTTATTTTCACATCTATAGTAAATTGATGGATTATAGCTTTCTACGTCGTCTCCTGCAATTTTCCAGGATCATTTTATTTATCAGTAGTTGATCTTTGCAGCCATATGAACCTCACCTGCATCCCTTTTGTTCCAGGGGAAGAATGCTGTTTGTTTCGAAAAAGGAATAAGTACGGTTCGTCAGTACAGACGTAATCAACTTATACGTTGTGGAGAGACATGTTATCGGTCTATAATTTTTCGGGTCGTCTGTTTCAGTTGTTTTTGGTATGAGGTATGTAATACCTTCAGTAATCCATTCCGGGATTTTATTTGGATTATTTACAAGCATTGATAATGTTTTTGCAATGATTTTATGGATAGATGAGAGATGATAAAGCCAGATATTTGGCACCTTTTCATTTCCTGGGGATTTCCATTTTTGGGATTTCGTTAGGGCTTGCCTAACATCATCTGTGGATATATTTTCCAATTCTTGCAGAGGTGTATCCAGCATTCGTTCTTCTTCACGTCAGATCCATTCTGCATTTGGGTTATATTCCTTTGGGCTGATCCAGATATTTTCCTAAAATGTCTGTACATTATCAATCGATGGTGGCCTTTCGACATGTATAGGTGTTTTTGCAATTTCCATGTAAAATTTATTAAGCTCCGTTTGTAACATTTTATTTTGGCGATATAACCTACAACGTTTTTCGTATCGTCTTGTTCTCTGTACCTTTAGCTGAAGTTTCTGCTTCAGCATTTCCTTGATTGATGGAATGTCAATTAGGGATTTAATTTTATACTTCCGCTTGATCTTTTTGCACTTCCGTGTGGCAATATTAGGGGTTCTGGTGAGCTCATCTAATATAGAAAGCTCACATCTGATTTGTTTTATTTATCGTATCAGTTTTGCCTTCCAAGCTAGCTCTCTATGTCTGTTAATTTTTTTTATTGTCTTAAACCCAAGCTTCCGTGTCGCTGCTAAAGCTGTTGCGAATATGACGTTGTTAACTTCTGTGATATTTCCAGGTAGTTTATCTGTTAACAGTGTTTCCAGAGCAGCGCCGTATATTTGCACAATGTGCTTGTTGGAATTCGTCATATGCATTTTGGGGAGCTGGTATCTGTCTGACAATTGTATGGAAGTTACTCTGCTGAGTACTTGGATGACGTGGTTTTTCGCTTTGGTGATTTCAGCTTTGTGGTTTTCAAGGAATTCTGACTTAATGTAACTGGAGTCATCTTCAGTGACATTGTCTGGAGAACTGCAGTTTGTGTTTAAGGTAGAGTTTTTGATTTTATTTCCTGGGAGGTTATTTCGTATTTCATTTCTTTTAGTCTTTACCTCATCCTCTCTCACATTACTTATTTCTACATTCATCTCATTACAGTTTGAGTGATGGGTCATAGTATTTTGTCTTATATCTAATTTTATCCTATCTATTTCTGTCTTTGAGTGTTTGTTGTTTCGCATAATGTCCCTACGGACATTGGCAAGCATGTTTGGATTGAGGTTAGGTCTTATATTATTTCCCACCATAATTCTCCATATTTGGTATGTTTGATTGGTGTTCTTTGCTGGATTTTCGAGTGCAGTGAAGATTGATGTCATGGCTTGTCGATACTCTTCGCGAGGCCGTTTCGATCGCTTTCTTTTTATTAGTCGATTTGGTATTGAGTCACTTGGTCCAAGGTTGGCAATAGTCCGGGTTTGGTGACCTAGTGTCTTTGTGGAAGAGTTTGTTCCAGTGACAGATTTTTCATTTTTCTGTTTTCTCTCTGAGTGACGCGGCTCTTCTTGACCCGGGTGACGACTGATCCGGTATAAAATTTTATTCGTATTCATTGAAATTGTTAGAGATTTGCGTTTTTACCTTGACCGCCAAGGGGTAATTATGTTCAATTTACCAGCTTTAGGACGACTCTCGAAGAAGACCCAAGAGCACGTCCAACCAATGAGATTGGTACGAATGCGGATTTATCAACATATCGAAGGTGGAATAGTTCATAATAGTGTATTGTAATCAGTTGGGTAGACTATATTAAGTTTTAACTTTGTATAAGTCAGAGTGACCACTCTCAGAGGGGAATATCAGATTTTAGTATTCAGGATTGAAAAAATAATAAAAAATGGGTAAAGGAAAGAAAAAAGGGAAACTTAATTGAAAGGATTAAAGTTAAATCGAGTCAAAGGGAATTTAGAAGCATATCAAAGTACAGGAAAAGTATAATTGAAAATGGTACATTTACCATTTCTTACATGTTCGGAGCATGGCAACGACAGATACTTATCAAATTTTATGGGGTAGGCTGGACTTATACTACGGTTTGGCAGGGGGACTATCAAAGAATTCATTAAACAAAGGGGTAGAGGAAAGGGAATATACATATATATTTCCGATCATCTCTCAACCTACTAGCCACTAAAACATAAATTTTAAATTTTCACTCAAAGACAGTCAAAGGGCAGAACATTGTTAGAAAATTACACCTGTAGCCATGAACAAATTATCATTATTATTATTATTATTATTATTATTATTATTATTATTATTATGACAGAGTGGGCTAATGTCTCCATTGGAAAATTTTCAACTTTTACGAAAAGAAAACTGCAAGAAATTAGTATGAACACCACCACGATCCGGTTACAGAGATAGGGTCAATACCATTTTTATGGGATTTTACAATACACGTAGAACAATCAAAGCTAATCTTCCGGACATCGTAATCAGAGACCACAAAAACATGTATCTTCTTATTGACATAGCAGCCCTTGCACACTGTAATGTATCTTTGAAAATCTTTAAAAAATCGATCAAAATACAAGTAAAGTGGAAATCTTAAAAATGTGGCACATGAGGACATCAAAAATTCCAGTTGTATTTGGAGCCCTCGGTTTGATTGGAAAAGGTTCCGACAGACTCATTGAAGGGTTTCCTGATAGCATATGTCTTATAGAAATACACAAAATTTTACTCACAAGTACAGTCCACACCTTACGAAGGGCTTTATCTCCGAAAAATATGTGGGATTCCATTTTTTTTTTTGTTGCTTTTATTTTAAACCAGCGTTGATGCCATTTCTGACCTTAGGTCTCTGGTTGAGACTTGGAAAGAAATGAGTATACACCAGGAACTAAATGAAATAAAATAATAATAATAATAATAATAATAATAATAATAATAATAATAATAATAAGTAGAATAACAACAAAAATAACAATGGCAAGAGCAACGGCAAAAGTACAGATATCCCCACGAGAAAAGTAGCCTTCAGATTACTCTGAACTATGTCTTAGAGTGTGTAGAGACGTGGAACGAGCATTAACCACCATCAGTAGACGGGAATGAGCAAATGACGTTAATGTAAAATATGACAATCTTGACTGACAAGCGCTTGGAAAGAAATCGTCCTGATATCACACATGTGCACAATAGACCCTGATTGACGTTGCAGTACCTTGGGATAAGAACATCGTAATGACGGAGCAGGAGAAGATACAAGAAGATAAAAATCTGACAAATATACCAGTCACCAGCTCCAGTTGTCCCTTTTGTAGTTGGCGTACTCGAGACTATTTCCAGGAATATTCGAAGATACCTGAAATAATTGGGTGTTTGCTGGTGGGCAGCACTGCTATGAAGAACTTATGTATTGAGGAAAGTGTTGTGTCTCCAAACTGCAGCTAAGAACTGAGATATAAACATTTTAAGTGATACGAAACATCTAAGTGTCGGAGAGGATGCCAAAATAACTAAATATAATAAAGACACATCAGAGTAACAGAATTTCTTCAGGGGATAATCTTTGGGCACTAAAATCAAAGATAACGATTATGAACACGAGCTGCCACTTGCGACAGAAGACGATGAAGTTGTTGTTATCTGGGATATGTCAACAGATATTGATAAATGAATTAAGACCAACAGACCTGCTATACAGGATAACCATTAAAAAAGCGGAAAATTTATTATCAGTTTTATCGCTCAGGAATATTTGAGCTTGAATAAATTTCTTGAATATTAATGATCTTGAATAATCATTTGACTCTCGCGTAATTAGTTAACTCTGATTGGCTTTTATGATTGGTTAATTGCTGATTGATCATGATCATTTAAAGGTTATTTGCAGAAAACTTTCGTCTTTCCTTCTTCCCTTGTAGGGTTAAACGGGAATGAGATGTTCCGGCGTATCCCATTTGGCGTCGCTGAATTGGCGTGGCCGATTCGGCGTAGCGGAGTCGACATAGAGATTTTTCGGCAGAGGTACGTTTAGATGTCAGATAACTACTTCGTCACTATAGTCAAATTTGCTCTCTCTGTCTCTCTTTTACTCTCAAGATATGAAACCTTTATGAACGAACTCTAAATAATGAAAATCGTATCAAGAATCAAGCAGAAGCTGCCAATCGATGTTTGCAATATGAGATAGGAATACATCATCCTTCAATCAGGAAATTTATTGATGCCTTTCAGAAAGCACTCCCTGGAAACTAGAGAAAACATTCTTCAAATGTAAATATCTGGAAATACAAATTTAGAGAATGAGGAGCTCTACCAGAGATAACAAGTGTTCTGAGTTTGGTCAAGAAAAGGACCGAATATACAACAAAATCCCTGCTAGCAAAAGGTAATATCCTTTAGATCCACTGCTGATAACTTCAGTGTCATGACGCCAAGACTCAGTAAAGCGCTTGATAATAAATCAATAACAAGATCAGTTATGTCAGAGATCTCGAAGGCTTTTGAAAAAGTCTGGCATTGGGGCTGCTACAAAAAAAAATTCAGTTCTACAGAATCTGTGTTACATATCTATAAGTCTACCATTCGTCCATGCTTAGAATATTGCTGCCATATATGATTCGGTACTCCTGCTATAAACCTAGAGATCCGTGATAAAGCCCTAAGAAGAATCTGCAATATTGTTGGTCCTGATCTGGTGTCTCGGTTTCAGTCTTTTTTCCACTGCCGGAAGGTTGCTTCCCTATGCTTTTTCTATAAATATTTCAATGGTAATTGGGCGGATGAGATATTCGCTATGGTAGACTTTATGAATTTAAGCGGCGAGGTCTCATCAATTTACAATTTAGTTGGCTAGATATAACCGTAAGTCCTATGCTGATCGTTTCTCCTCTCACACTTCTCACATGGCGAGCTTTCTTCTGACTCAAAGCTTTCCTGCTAACATTAATGTACAAAAATTTAAATGTAACGTCGATCTGCTACTCCCGAATACTATCTTCTATTCTTGCTGATTACTCTTTCTGATTACTCTTCTCCTGATTACTCTTTCTTCTTCTTGCTGATTACACTTTCTCATTACTCTTCTGCTGATTATACTTCCCTCTTCTTGTTAATTAGTATTTCTAATTATTTTTATCCTGATTACTCTTACGTTCTCTTGCTGATTACTCATTCTGATTACTCTTCTGCTGATTACTCTTACATTCTCCTAATTACTCATTCTGGTTACTCTTCTACAGATTACTCTTTCCTCCTCTTGCTGATTACTCTTTCTGATTACTCTTCTACAGATTACTCTTTCCTCTTTTTGCTGATTACTCTTTCTGATTACTCTTCCTGATTACTCTTCTACAGATTACTCTTTCCTCTTGCTGATTACTCTTTCTGATTACTCTTCTACAGATTACCCTTTCCTCTTTTTGCTGATTACTCCTTCTGATTACTCTTCTCCTTATTACTCTTTCCTTTTCTTGCTGATAACACTTTCTGATTACTCTTCTACAGATTACTCTTTCCTCCTCTTGCTGATTACTCTTTCTGATTCTTCTTCTTTTGATTACTCTTTGCTCTTATTCCTGATTACTCTTCTCCTGATTACTCTTTCATCTTCTAGCACTTTATTAATATTTCTGTCTTTACTTCTTCCAGTCTCTGTAACCACTTGTGTCTTAGTAGCTTTACAGCCTTGAATGGGATGATACCGATTAAAAAAATATGTAAGTGATTTATTGATGTATTTTTTACGGCTTCAACCCGTTGAAGTTTAATGACAGAAACATTTTTAGAATGCAAAATAGTTTTGACATTTCTTCTCAGTCATCAAGACCTTCCCCTTAAGCAAGTGCCTGAAGGTGTTTTTTAATTGACATGCCTCTGAAAACACGGTGAATGTATACATACATACATACAAATACTTTCACTAAATTTTCACAAATCCTTTCTGCGTAATTTCATCTGCCAGAAAGCGTGAGGGATTCCACCACAGAGGGACTGTTGATTAGACAGATACTACACTCTGATATTAGCTAGAAATATGTAATAGCTGTCCATCCAAACAACAACAGCAGCGACAAGAACGACAACAAAACAGTAACAATAAAATAATAGTTGCAAAAACTTCACAAGAAAAATTGCCTTGGGAGAGTCTTATAAATGCAAAGAAAATATGAACACCGTATATTGTGTCAGGTTATCCCATAAGTTCTATCCGAATTTTGAATAAAGAAAACAAGTGACCAAATGTTGCATTTAATTACAGATTCAATCAACAATGTATTTTCCCTGATTATCTATGACTTCCTTCCATCTATTAACAAGCTTACTAATTCCATTACTGTAAAATTCTTTTGGCTTTGATTCGAAGAACTCGCAAATGTCAGTTTTAACCTCTTCCTGTGTTACAAAAGCTGTTTCATCCAAATGATTCTGTAAGCTACGAAACAAATGGTAGTCTGAAGGAGCAAGATCGGGAGAATAAGGTGGATGAGGAATTTTCTCCCAACCAAGTTCTTCGATCTTTTGTGACGTGATTCTTGCTGTGGAGTCGCGCATTGTCCTGATGAAACATCACTTCTTTTCGATTCACTAGAGCAGGTCTTTTTTTCTCAAAGCTTGCTTCAAACGCTCTAATTGCTGACAGTATATTTGAGCATTAATTGTTGCATTAGGTGGTAATAATTCAAAATGGATTATTCCTTGGCGATCCTACCAGATTGAAAGAAGAACCTTTTGCCCATGAAATTCCCTTCTCGGCTGTGGCTGGGGTCCTTCCCCTTTACCAAGCCACTGTCTACGACGCTTAACATTTCGATAAAAGATCCATTTTTCGTCGCCAGTCACAAGTCTATCCAAAAAAGGTGAAACAAGTTGGCGAGAATGGAGAGAAGAGCAGAAGTCAACTCGGGATTTGAGGTTGTTTTCAGACAATTCATGAGACACTCATTTTCCAAGTTTAGGAACTTTTCCAAGTTGTTGAAGATGACGATGAACAGTTGTATGGTTTGAACTGAGAACCACTGCCAATTCCTCAACTGATAAAGCAGGATTTTCTTCAAGGGCAGCTTCAAGAAGCTTTTCATCAAACTCAACTGGACGTCCAATTCGATCTTCATCTTCAAGGGTGAAATCTCCACCTCTGAATTTTGCAAACCATCCTCTGCAAGTTCTTTCATTCACACATTTCTCTCCATAAACTGAGTGAATGTTTCTAGCCGCTTCGGCTGCTGGGTTTCTTTTCTTGAACTCATAAAGCATTATGTGCCTCAAATGATTCTTTGGTACTTCCATGTTAGCAGGGTTTTAATCAAACAAAATTTAATTTTATTGTTCTCTGAAATAAAATTTGATCGTTTTAAATGCATTTATACATAAAAATAATGTTCAGCTCCATTAGATTTTATAAAATACTCTTTAAATTTCGTTCATTTTAACAAAAAGTTAAAATTCGGACAGAACTTATGGGATGACCTGATGCATGTTAATATCACTAAACTTCAGAATTTGTGGAAACGGAATTGCATAGATTTGCAAGCTTGGTCTTGAGTAATGACTTCCTAATAGATTTTGCTCAATAGAAATAAATAAATAAACAACCACCATTACGACAATAACAACAACAATAACAATGTCTGATGCAATCATAATATGTATTGTTCTCTGAATATATCTTCGTTTTATTATTTAGCTCTTCTTTATTCCTTACTGTTTTATTTATTCCATTTCTACCCCCCACCCGCCTTTTCGTATATTCTCTTTCTCCTTTTCTTTTTTCTAAATGCCATATCATAATTCCTTCACCTACTTTAGGCTTTCCTGTCTATCTTTTTCGTTACTAAAATAAAAAAAAAATCATCATTATTTACCCCAATAAGCATCACGATTTTACTTATTGCTTGCACCTGACATAGTCACTTCCAGCAGTTGATGGCATCGAATTTAAGCATAAAATGCGTCTACGAACAAAAATAAGCCGATTCAAATATACTGAATGATTTAAAGCAAAGCAGTCGACAAAGAAAATAACAAGAAAGAAAACCGCCAATTACTAGCAGACAACAACAAAGTACAATCAATATTCAACAATATCTAATAGTAATGCTGGTGAAACAAGCACGCTAAGAGTATAAAAATATATTTAAAAAAATTAACAAAAATCACAAGACACACAATTAATAAATAAATTAAAATATACACACCGAGGCGCATTTCATTACTTGACAGCCTCGATTTGGCCGGATAAGGGGAAGTAACTCACACGAAGCGCCCAGAGCGGTTTTTTCAACTGCAGAAAAAAAGAAAAAGAAAAGACAGTGTCATACTCATCTCTATGCTCTTTTTAACCCTATTTTTCTTGTCTTTTTTTTTTTGTTATTACTATTGTTCTTATTTTTTGTTAAATATTTTTCATTGCTAAGTTCGGTTAGGGTATGTTTCGCATTCTCATTGTTTCATTGTCCGTGGGACTTGAATAATGTTTTGTCTTGTGTATTGGTATTTATTAAAATACATGGTTTGACAACGGATGCAAGGTGAAATTCTTTTATCTCTAAACTTTAATATAGTTTTCTTTCAATTTTGAGATCTTTCTCTTTCATATTTCAATGCTGATTTTGAAAAGTGTCGAGGAGACCAAAAACCAAAATTCAGGAAACAAGGGAAAAACGAAAAAGATTTAAATGTAAAAAAAAAAAAAAAAAAAAAAAAATCCCAAATATTGATAATCGCAAATGAAGGAATTCGAAAAATAATTAAATGAAAAGGTTAATAAGTGCAGGTTACTTACGAAGAATAACCAGTCATAAAAGCGAAAATTTTGAAGTAATTTCGTGATGCAAAAACTGATTCATATCTCGTTATTGTAGCGGAAACAGAAATATCGGCAGATATACAGAAGCGTATATATTATTAGGGAACATACGTGCAAAATCGGCATTTTGTGATTAGTGTGTCTTTTTTTTAACCATTTAAATGTTTCTCGAATGAAAATGTCTCTAATGAAGAGGTTTATAGTAAATTGAAAGAAAATTTGTGCAAATAATTAAAATTTAATTAGGAAAAGTGGAATATTTTAATATTTTACATTAAAACAAAGATTTTTAGATATAAAAAATAAAAAATATAATTTCAATGCAAACAAAAGTTTTATAAACAACAATTAAGCAAATTCAATTATTTTCACTAAAGATGATTGAAGAAAAATAATTTTTAAAGGGATGTTGAAAATAAATAAAATTATAACTTACTATATCGTAAACCAAGTGCATTTGTACGTTTGTCTGTAAGATCTTTAATGTTTAACTCTATAGTTATCTCCCTTGTATTGTTGACACCAGGTGTCAGTGTCTTCAATATGGGATTATTCTAAGATATTTACAAAACATTGAGCTGAAAAGAATAACTTCGTGAAAGAACAGTCTGTAACACTAGTAAGTAGACAAAATTATTTATAGGGTCGCACAGTATGAGACCATACTCTTAATAGAAATGTTTTGTTTGCGAGTTTACACACACACATATATATATATATGTTTATATCTATCTATCTATCTATCTATCTATCTATCTATCTATCTATCTATATATATATATATGTTTATATCTATATCTATCTATCTATCTATCTATCTATCTATCTATCTATATATATATATATATATATATATATATATATATATATATATATATATTTATATTTATATATAGCTGGCCACTCTTAGCCGAGGACACCCGTCTACTATAGACACCTGCTGAGGCATATTTGTATTTGTTCAACACCCAAATGCTGTGCCATTATCTGGCCTAGTTCAACAGTCTGAATAAGGCCAGTACTCTCAAACCCTTGATGACCTGTGACTGTATGTTAGCACAACCCTCGACGCCACGCCAAAGAGTTCCTCCTACCCAATTTCACTCACGATGCTCGGATCAACCAGTGGTATGTTTTTCGGTACCGCATATCAGACCGATAACATCAAAAAGTGACCTTCCTGACAAATCGACCACGGCGAGATTCGAACCCGTGTCATATGGTCATAAAAAGAACGTTTTAACCACTCGGTCACCTCGCCGTTATACATACATACATGGTGGCAGCCGACTCGCAAAGCGAGTATGACTATTACTGACATTCCCAGCCTTTCACTTAACCCCCCCACAACACTGCATTTATCGGTTGTGTGAACAACAGTGGATGAAAAATATATATATTAATCCAAATACAAGCCTGTTTTGCTGTATCACAGCTAATCAGTGTAGCTAGACATCCGATTCCTTCAAGCCGGGATCGGTATCAGCAGGAGTCTATCTCAGTCTGCTCATATCTATCTATCTATCTATCTATCTATCTATCTATCTATCTATCTATCTATCTATCTATCTATCTATCATTTTTCTCTCGTCTCATTTGCATTCACATTTTGCAAGTAGGAAAATGATTAAAAAAGAAATTGTTGGCCGGCCTTGTTGTAAGATCTTCAATATCCTAATCGTAAGGACCGCGCTTGATTACAGATTTGATTCCCACGGAAAGTTACATTTCTTTTATCCACAGATAACGTTATATAACGTTTATCGAAACGTTATATATAGTTGAATTGCTATGTGTCATCCATCCTCTTATTTGACTGTGAATGCTGGATAATCTCCCCCACGGAGAGGGAGACCACTGAAAATAGCAGAAATGTGGTTCTACAGAAGGATACGGAAAATTCCATGGACAGAGCGTGTAAGCAACAAGGAAATCTCGAAGATAATGGTAAATGAAAGCACACTTCTACTCAGAATCAGGAAAATATGGCTGAAATTCATTGGACACATAATAAGGAAAGAAGGCATGGAAAATTTACTTTTTGTCCGGGAGAGATATCGAAATGCAGTGAGAGCCACATTACTGACCAGTTTCTGTAAATAGATGGCGGAATGCCGGGGACAGGGTGTTCTTGTATTAGCAAAGGGGGAGAAAACTTCTATAGGCCAGGCAAGATAGGAAGATGTGGAGAGCCATGATCGCCTAAGGCCTGAAGGGATGCGGCACATGCAAGCGTTACTGGAAATTTCTCGACGCTCTTACAAAATTCAGGACAAGTATTAGATATTTTTAATGAAAATCTTACTCGTACGGGACAAGAGCTTTTCAGCATCCCTGTATAAATCTATCTATCTATCTATCTATCTATCTATCTATCTATCTATCTATCTATCTATCTATCTATCTATCTATCAGTCTTTTCTTTATCTATTTATCTATCTATCTATCTATCTATCTATCTATCTATCTATCTATCAGTCTTTTCTTTATCTATCTATCTATCTATCTATCTATCTATCTATCTATCTATCTATCTATCTATTTGAACCAAAAGTAGATACAAATTAAATGATAAATGAATTGGCAACAAGTTGTTTATGGTCCTCTGTGAAAACTGTTTTGTGTCAACCAATTTTGAGGGTATTAAGAATTGAGCCATTGGCATAAAATTTGTCACCAATAAGGTAAATAGTTTTGTGTCTTTGGGGTTTGAGTACCAAATGTTTCAACCCATTTTGTACTAACGGGTGCAGCATTTGAAAATTCCAATATTCTTTTAAGAGCCATTTTCTTGAATCAATATTTAAATCATTTGCCATTCTAGAGTACCTGAAAAGAAAAAGATTAAATGTAAATAAATTAATTTATAACATTTAATATAACACAAACACCATAGTTATTATACAACCCTAACAGAAACCCTATTCAACCTACTATCCACCTACTTTTCGTTAACCCTCTCTCTCTTTCTCTATCTCTTTGTATATATATATATATATATATATATATATATATATATGTGTGTGTGTGTGTGTATGTATCTGTCTGTCTCTCTCTCTATATATAAATTTATATATATATATAAATGAGTATATGTGTGTGTATGTGTGTATGTGTCAGTGTGAGTAAATCTGCTATTTCATTCTGTGAAAATTCTCTTTGATTTTTATTTTTGTCTTTTTTTTTTTTGGCCTTTTTCCCTTCTCGTTTTTGATATCTTCTGTTTCTACTCACTTCTTCGCCATATTTTGTTTTCTCTTTTTATTCGCTTTTGTTCTCGATATAAATTTTGTTCTTAACCGTATTTTCTTGGGAGGCTAAAAAAAAAATGTCGCCACGCCTAAAATGAAACGAAAATAAAAACAAGAACACAAAAAAACATATCGTCAAAACCAGTAAATTGTATCGGGCAACCTGAGGAGAGGAAAAATAATAAAAAAAAGGTGCAAATTAAACTCTGACGCACTTTATGTCACTTCAGAAAGTAACTTAAGTAGAAACATCAACCACAAGAAATTGTTTTATAGTTTTTTTATCTGTTGATATTTTAGAACTATTTTTTTCCCTACATGTAATTTTCCTCTTTTCTTGCATGAAGTCTTATTCCTTATTTTTTTATTTCTTACCTTTTCTTTCTTTCTTTCTTTCTTTCTTTCTTTCTTTTCATTTCCTTTCTTTCTTTTTTCTTTCTTTCTTTTTTCTTTCTTTCTTTCTTTCATTTCATTTCTTTCTTTCATTTCCTTTCCTTTCCTTCCTTTCTTTCTTTCTTTCTTTCTTTCTTTCATTTCATTTCCTTTCTTTCTTTCATTTCCTTTCCTTTCTTTCTTTCATTTCATTTCCTTTCTTTCTTTTTTCTTTCTTTTCAACATTTATTTTTTCCCTAATTTTTCTTTTTTTGTATGAAGTCTTATTCCTTATCTTTTTGTCTTTCATTCATTTCCTTTTCTTTCTTTTCTTTTCTTTCTTTCTTTCTTTCTTTCTTTCTTTCTTTTTTGCTTTCTTTTTCACATTTATTCAAATCTTATAGTTATAATTTTTCTTTCTTTCTCTATTTTATATTTTCTTTCTTTCTTTCTTTCTTTGCGCTTAGATTTCTCTCTTTTTATCTTTGTAGTAATTTATCGTATTTTTCTCTCTTTCATGGTCTTCATACTTTCCTTCTTCCTTTGTTTGATACTTCTTTCTTTTCTTCTTTCTTTTTTTTTCTTCAGCAAGCTATCTTTATTGTTTTTATCCCATTTTTTATTTCATATTTCTCATACTTTCCTCGTTCATTTTGTAGTTCTTTCATTCTTTTTCTTTTTTTTCTTCTTTCTTCTTCTTTCTTCCTTATTTCCTTTCTTTCTTAGCTTCGATAAAAGGTTAAATGTAGTGGTCCGAATGAGTGTATTAAAAGTGTATTTAACTAATTTTGCTATTAAAAAAATATTGTCAGCCTAATAAATCAGTATTTGAAATTAGGGATGCTACCTAGATTCGAACACGGGTCCCTGACATTGGTGGATCATATGTAACTCTTTCTACTATTCTGATCGCTATCTTTATCTTTCTCTCTCCATATCCTTTATTCGTGCAATCTTTAACCGTTTCTTTTTCCCTTTACGCCTAGTGACCCATCCATCCTCTTTGTGACTAACATTCACAAATCTCAAGCTAAAGTTATTTTTGTTTTTCATTCGACCCACCCGAAATCTATCTCGACAACCATATGACCTCACCTTAACCCTAACCCTAACCCTAACCACATTTCATGGGCCTAAACTTGAACGCATTTACATTTTTTCACTATCGTATTTCCCTGTTTTATTTTTATGTGTAAAAAAAAAGTGAAAAAGAAATAAATAAATGGACAACCATTGAACAATTGAAGAATTCAGTATACGGAATATTGCATCATGATGGAGAGAAATCTTTCAGGGGCTGGGTCCGATTAAACAAAAAAAAAAAATAAAAAAAATAAAAATAAAAAAAATAAATAAGAGATATTTCAAGGAACGATTATCAAACTTGTGACGAGTGAGGTTAGCCGAACACAAATCAATGGCTATATCGACTTAACCTCAGTGACAATACAGATTACTTTTTTTAATTGCATGAAAAAAAAAACAAAAAAAACTGATAAATATTTTTCATGAATTTGAATTCTATATTTAATAAAATAATTTCTCAGAGATTTAGCAATATTTTGCTTCCTAGTCTTAATAAACATCGTAACAAGCATCAAAAGCAGACAAATAATATCTATATATGAAAAAAAACAATAGAAAGAAATACATACACACATATGTATATATCTCTGTGTGTGTTTTCTAAAATGCTACCGACAAACTCCGTTTAAATTTTCATTATAATTTTAAATTATAATTTTAAATTTTCATTATAATTTTCCAATATTTTAATAAGTTGTCGCATTTTCGGATCAAAATTGTGGAGAAACATTCCAAAGTGCATGTTTCTGTTCGAGTAGTTTCAACATTTTCTGATCATCATCAGGTCAGTGTCCGAAAGGAAATCTATTTATTCGCTTCATCGTCATATTGTACAAGCGTTAAATTTCTAATTTATTTGTACATTTATCCTAAAAGCAACGTTATGCGTAGAAAAGTTTTACAGTGTTTGACATCGAATGAAGATATCATTCAACAGTCTAAAATGCATGTTAGATTTTTGAGCCTTCTGAGGATCCCATCATGGCGAGAAACTTTTAGTCATGTTAGTATCTCTTGGATACTTTTTAATCATTTCATCTCCAAGCAAAGCAATAAAGCCACTGAGACGTAAGGGGTTAGTGAGGGTTAGGGATTATGAGAAATAACACGATTAAGAATAGAGAACAATAAAAGAAGAGGAATTAAGAAGTCAGAAGACAACAGTGGGAATTGCATTTAAACTTTGAAGATCAAAGTTGAATGGAGCACAACAAGCCTATGGGGCCCTATTCTCGCTCTTCTTAGTTTTTTTTTAATTTAAATCGAATTTCCTATTTGCTTTATGGAGGATTTTGTGCACTTTCAAGTTAGGGTTCAATTTTTGTTTTTAGATTTTTCTTTTTCACCTTAGGCATGGTTTTGTTCTTCTTCGTCTACTTCGTTATTTTGGTCGTCTTGAGTTCATTATATATATATATATATATATATATATATATATATATATATATATATATATATATATATTAAGAAAGAACAGTAAGAATATAATCCGGTGGTCTTAGCAATTTTTTTATTTAAAAAAAAATAGTGCTCGATACAAAATATGGTTCCATCATATTTAAAAAAAAAAATATAATATATATATATATATATATATATATATATATATATATATATATATATATATATATATATATATATATATATATATATATATATATGTATATGTACATACAATTATAGATAACTATACTCGTTTCGGAAAATACTCGAATTTTTGATTTGTCAATGATCAAATCAATCTCGAGGAAAAAAAAAGGTTTTAAAAAAAGAAAGAGCTACAAACATGAAAGTCTGTCGAAAAAAATCGCACAGATACAGGTTTGAAGCCCAAAGAAAAAAAATATATATTCAAGGATGTTTGGTTAAATAATTTACATGCTTTTATCCTTTTAATCCTTTCTTTGCGATATTTTTTATTTTCCCAAGTAATTTCAATCTCATCTGAGACCATCTTCAGGAGTTCCATATTTATGGATGCGTTATGCGTTAACACCGTAAATTCAAAATATTTTTTCACCCCTATGAAAGGGATGTAATTTATCCGATTTTTAAAAAGTTTTTTTTTTATTATAGTATATTAATTTAGTAATTTTAAATATAACTGTTTGCTACAACAAACATTTAAGAACATAGTTGCTATAAAAGTAGTCGACTTTATTTATTTTTGACCACAATTCTCTTATATAAAGGACTTCCAGAATTTAAAGTGTTTGCTTATTATTATCTTTATGAAGCACTGATGTATTTTCGACTAATATCTGTGAAATTATTTAGCCATTCATGCTTCACTGAAATTATGCTGCGTAAATATATATATATATATATATATATATATATATATATATATATATATTTATATTTGTGTGTGTGTGTGTAATCAAATATATGGATATAGATCCGACAGTATGAAGAAAAATATACGGAAAAAACAAACAAAAATCCTCATATGCTGTTTTAATGTTAATATAATGTCAACGTCGGACGTTTCGGTCTAATAGACTATCTTTAGGACATATTCATAAAACATAATTAACATTAGACCATATTCAATTCAACATGAAAAAGACGATGGACATAACAGCAAGACCAATCCAAACAGATAACTGAAATCTTTTATAAGATCAGCGTTCCGATTAAATATGATTTGGATTGGTCTTGCTCTTATGTACATCGTCTTTTTAATGTTGAATTGAATATGGTCTAATGTTAATTATGTTTTATGAATATGTCCTGAAGATGGTCTATTAGACCGAAACGCCCAACGTTGACATTATATTAACATTAAAACAGCATAATTGCATATTAGGATTTTTGTTTGTTTTTTCCGTATATTTTTCTTCATATATATTTGTATATATATATATATATATATATATATATATATATATATATATATATATATATATATATATATATATATATATATATAGCTATCTATCTATCTATCTATCTATCTATATATATATATATATATATATATATATATATATATATATGAACACTTGTGTCTGTGCTTTGTTATTAATATATGAACTAGTGCTTAAATTGTAAAGTGATATATATATATATATATATATATATATATAATTTGAGAATAACCAATGAGAGTTGATTAGTAATAAGGACTATTATTTACGTGTCAACAAAACAATAAAATAATATTAATTAGTATCAAAACCTTGCATATCTTTACTGGCACTTAGCAGGGAAGTAAAAAATATCAGGCATTTTAAGAACATATATAATAGTCGAAAAGCCATAAAATGTACATAGTCATTTGTGTATTTGATATAAGCATAAAATTAATGACAACTCACTAAAAACTTGAAAAACTTTTCGGTAAATTTGACCTTTACAAATGTTCATAAAATCTCTATTCTGTAAAAGAGATCGTCGTTAGAAAAAGAAGATGAAGAGAAAGAAATGATTTATGAAGAGAAGAAAAACGGCGACATATTTTTATATAAAGAAACAAAAATAGGAAAATAGAAATAATAAAACAATATTTTGCTGGTCTTCTTTTTCTCACGTCATTCTGGTCTCAATGAAATCCTTTATGACCCATTTGTCTATTTCTCTGTCCCTTCTTCCGTTTTAGCTTTCTTCATTCAACGCTTCGTTGGCTCACAAAAAATATTTCGTGTCTAGTTTTCGCAGTAGATTTAATCTTCAACCGTAGGGTAACAGACTGCAATCTAAAAAAAAAGGGGGAAAAATATCACTGAAAAATGAGAAAAGGATAAATTCTTCGATAATAAAATATCACATTCGCACATTTAAAGACATAATTTCTTCCCCAAAAATGCTTTTATGACCGTAAAACCAAAACAAAATGTAACAAATATAATGCTTAACTGTATAGTTGTCTGTATTTCTGAGATGAAGTATTTACACTATTTATACTATTTACATTGTTCGAATGGTTATCATCATCTTTATTGCCATATTCACGACGTTTCGACCTTTGTACGATCCGACCTTCTTCAGTAACTGTCTGTATTTCTGAGATGAAGTATTTACACTATTTATACTATTTACATTGTTCGAATGGTTATCATCATCTTTATTGCCATATTCACGACGTTTCGACCTTTGTACCATCCGACCTTCTTCAGTAACTGTCTGTATTTCTGAGATGAAGTATTTACACTATTTATACATTTACATTGTTCGAATGGTTATCATCATCTTTATTGCCATATTCACGACGTTTCGACTTTTGTACGATCCGACCTTCTTCAGTAACTGTCTGTATTTCTGAGATGAAGTATTTACACTATTTATACTATTTACATTGTTCGAATAGTTATCATCATCATTATTGCCATATTCACGACGTTTCGACCTTTGTACGATCCGACCTTCTTCAGTAACTGTCTGTATTTCTGAGATGAAGTATTTACACTATTTACACTATTTACATTGTTCGAATGGTTATCATCATCTTTATTGCCATATTCACGACGTTTCGACTTTTGTACGATCCGACCTTCTTCTTGATCTGTCTATATTTCTGAGATGAAGTAGCATAAATTTTTACAATATTTACATTGTTCGGAGGGTTGTCCTCATCTTTATTGCGATATTCACGACGTTTCGGCCATTGTACGACCCGGCGTTCTTTAGGTGATTGGAATTTCGAACTGAACATTTTATGTGTTTATATTTCTGAGATGAGGCATTGTAATTATTTACATTATTTATATTGTTCGGTCTTTTGTCCCCATCTTTATTATTATGAACATCGCAATAAAGATTAGGACAACAGTCCGAACAATGTAAATAATGAATCCTTTATTTCGTTTGGGGTAGATTATTCTAGTTCCACTTGCTGTGCCACTTCGGGATATCCAATTTTCAGTTTGAGTTATTTACTTTTAGTAACTTAAATCATCAAGTTTTTGTTAAAATCATTAGTTCCATTTCATTTTCAAGCGAATATTGGAGTCCAATATTCGCTTGAAGATGAAATTGGAACTAATGTTTTAATTTAATTACAAAATTTAATTTGAGGTTTTAACTTCCATTTTTGAAACGTGGTTATTTTAAACCAGTGAATTTATAATATATATATATATATATTTATATATATATATATATATATATAATTATCTCATTTGAAATGTGCTCTAGTTATGATGGAAGAATGGCGAATACAGTAGAGTATGTTTAGATGTGAACTCTGGTGCAATGATCACTTCATGTTGTCTGCTACATTCAACATTGCCTGACTCTATCCATCTCTCTCTCTCTCTCTCTCTCTCTCTCTCTCTCTCTCTATATATATATATATATATATATATATATATATATATATATATATATATATATGCGTCTGTGTGTCCGTAATTGAGTGAGAACATTAAACTTTCAGGTAACTGGGCATTTTTTTGTGAAATATTAAGCCACTGCGAGTTAATATAGCATCGAACGCTTCTTTTCTGTCGTATCTTTGCAGCAGACCCCATTAGGAGCTGAAAATATCTTCACTCTTGGCAAATTAAAGATTAAAAAAATGCGTTTTTGACATTTGTTTCATTTCATCATCCCGGAACGGAATCAAATTCTTTACTAACAAATAGGTAGTTGACAAAATTCATAAAATCATATTGGGCCATAAATGGAACATAACCGCACCTAATGTTACGCGGCCTGACCGATATTGTACAATTCCTATTTCTTAGATATCGAGTGCATTCACATGGATGTTCACATTTAAAACCGGCAAAGAAAATACCCGCGCTCGGGACACACTCCTTCAACATCTTGGAGATAATCTTCTTGAAGGAATGACAAGTGGCTCTGAGCTGATGACACTGGCTGTAGACAAGGTTAGGCCCACGTCGTCTGAGATCGTCTTGGTTTTCGTTACCGATGATGTCTAACTTCTTCATGTAGGGAATCGGTATTAACGTCACTGTCCACATCGAATTGCTGGGGACATGGTTTTCAATCCCTGGACTAAGAGCATAGCCGTATATGTTTCAGAAGGCCTAATCTCTTTTATGACCTACGTGACTCTAGACCATTGGTTACCAAATGAGGCGGAATATTTGAAAAACAATCAGAGACTTAGAAACAGTTTCAAAAATTAATATGCTAAAAATAAATATGATTTTAAATTTTAAATATATGGATTACTTGTAATTGCATGCATGAGTCCCAGTATAAATAGTTATAAATAATTATTGACCGATTTTATCATTGAGATATTTTTTGCACTATATCAAGTATTAAGAATATAGTAACTATGGTCTGCAAATTCGGGGAGAGAGTTATCAATCCGCGGTTATCTCCCTTTAACCCTTTCTTTAATTTTTTTAAAATTTTTAAATCTATTTTTTATCACATAGAATTCGGTGAGAGTATACAAATTTTCATTCTGAAAATATGGCCTATAAAAAAAGAGTTTCGGCACCACTGTCCTAAAGTGAATGATCAAAATGTTTTACGGTTATGGGTAACACATCCTGTCACCTGTTAGCGCACCTGATTTGAATCCACCATACTACTAATTCTGGGATATCATTGACAGGGAGACCAACCAGTAGACCCACATTTATAGAGCATCGTTGACAGCCCATCCGCAGATGCAGTTGCTTTCGATGTAGCCTGGAGGACTCTCAAGGCTGAGCTTGTTTTAGTGAATAATTTTCTTTTCTTTCTTTTTTTTAAATGCAATTAATGTACAGTAAAAATAAAATACACCGATTTTCTATTAAATATAATTGATTTTTTTTGTTTTAATTTTTCTTAATTACATGTGCAACCTGTGAAAAGCCTATTTATTTCTTTAAAAACGTGAAATCTTTTAAACATATCTAAAAAAAAACAAAAAAAACTTCAAGGCCGATTTCATCTAATGAAGAGAAATTACATATAAACATTCAAATGGGTTATTGAAAAAAAATAAGGACCATTGTGCGCTAGTCTTATTCACTT
Organism: Acanthosepion lycidas; assembly: GCA_963932145.1. Taxonomy (NCBI): domain Eukaryota; kingdom Metazoa; phylum Mollusca; class Cephalopoda; order Sepiida; family Sepiidae; genus Acanthosepion; species Acanthosepion lycidas. The sequence goes on along the minus strand of OZ010608.1, from coordinate 15,789,659 downwards.
CACGTTTTGATTTTAATGCAAAGAAAGCTGAACAAGTGTTTTTTACTTTCATTTAACTCGATCCAGATATCCAAATGTTTAATGATTGCTGTAATTATTAAATCACAAACAGTTTTTGTATTTTTTGTCTAGGTTGAGTATAAAGAGCGCTTGTTTGAAATGTAATCACATAAAAAAAGACACCTACTAGGCCCTACTGACAATTCTACATATTTGGGACACCATGCAAATGTTATACGATTTCTAAATGAAACTATATTCCTTATGAGAACGTACCATTTCCCAAGAAAAAAGAAAATGGTTTCTTTCTAATAGTAAACAATGGAACACATACATCAGAAAGAAAATTTGCGTGGAAAAATTTTGGAATGAGAAACGTCTTCGGAGAATAAGCAAAAATGAGCTAAAAAGAAATTACTGCAACAAAAACAATTAATCTCGCACAAAGAATAATCTTTATTGGTCTTAATCTGGCAGCTCGGCTTCAATCACTTTCCCGCTGACATTGCCTCTTTGTGTCTTTTCTAGAAATACTTTCATGGTAATTGTTTTGAGGAGCTCTTCACAATGGTAACTAGCCTTTATGAATTAGGTATTAGATTGGCGTCGAGATCTCATCAATTTACAGTTAAGCTGGATAGATGGAGGCGTAAGTAATGTGCCTACAGTTTCTTTTCTCGCAGTTGTGGAACTCATCTTCCAACTCCATGCTTTCCAGTCAAAATTTAAATGCAATATCAATCATTATCTACCCTCTTCCTGATTACTCTTTCCTCTTTCTGCTCATTATTAATGTTTCTGTTCCTAATTCTTCCACACCCTGTAACCCACTGTGTCTTAGTGGCTTTACAGCCTTACTTGTGAAACTCCCTCTCGGCTCCATGCTTTTCCGCTAACTTTAATCAGCAAAAATTTAAAGGCAATGTCAATCTCTATCTACTGTCCTCTTGATTACTCTTTCTGCTGATTATTAATGTTTCTGTTCCTAATTCTTCCACACCCTGTAAACCCCTTGTGTCTTAATGGCTTTCTGGAATTGCATGGGGTGAAACTGATTTAAAAAATATATCTTAATACTAATTACCAGGGAAAATTAAAAACCCTTGAAAATAGTTAATGTATTAGACGAAAGCTCTTAGGAATAACAATTTGGGAGGATATTGTAATAATCAAGAATCAATGCTGGTATCAAACTGTCTTCATATGATATAGAAATATGTTTAGCAGATATACAAAAGCAAAAAGGAGTATAAGTAAATGTTATGTCTTCCCTTTGAACTAATTCACCCTACACCGTGAGGTGATTCTGAGAGAATTATATGTCCTAGCAGGATATATAATTGGCGGCCATAATCTTAACAACATAAGATATGCAGATGACACAGTGTTGATAGCAGCCACGAGAAGGAAACTACAAAACTACAGAAGGTAATGAAAGAAAATAAGAAGAAAAAACTAATCATCAATTGCAAGAAGAGCGAATGCATGGTTGCTAGCAAAAGAGACAGTCCAATATGCAAATTACAAAATGGAGATGTCAAAATCAAACAAGTACAACAATTTAAATATCTGGGGTATGTTTTAACAGAAGTGCAACAATAAAATCCAATGGTGCATTGGATTAGCCAAATCTAAGCTGAGTATTAAGAAACAAATATTTCGTAAGAAAAAAGAATTTTCAAATGTTACATAATATCAGTCCAACTTTATGACAATAGTGCTGCACTATCATCTAAACAGATGAAGAAGAGGCTTGAAGTAATGTAGTTCTACAGAAGGATGCTGAGACTTAAATGGAGTGAACATGTGAGCAACGACGAAGAATGAAGACAAGAAGGACACTTATGTTTCACATCAGGGAGAGGCAGATGAAGTCTCTGGGCAAAATGATAAGGAAATAAGTCTTGTAAAATCTGATAGAGATTAGAGGCAAGAGGGACAGGGGAAAACAACGCATAAGCTACTTAGCTTCAATAAGTGGATGGCGGAACAAGGTTTAGGAGAGATAACGTAAAGACAAAATATATAAGGTGATATAAAGGGCAAGAAATTGTGGAGAGCCATGATCACCTACGTCATGCAGGGACATGTCATATAGAATAAGATGGACAATTTCGCAACAAACTCAATATTTAAAAAAAATATGACAGAAGAAAATTTAAAAATACACAAAATATTTCTTGTCTATTATATTTAACGAAACATGCATCGATGAATGATTGCTGCTTATATATACCTATTGTAATGTATGTGTGCACAAATATGAATGTATGTATATACATATATGTTTTAATAGATATACTTAAAGTGAGACTAATTTCAGATGTTTTAGCATCCTATTTTGAATTAAAAAGAAGTAAAAAAATCAAGATAGATAGGAGGGAGAGAGAATGATAGAGAAAGTATAACGATTTAGAACGAGAATAACCCATAAAGAGATAGTAAGAGAGAAAGAGAAAGAGAGACATGAAGAGAGAGAGACTAGGGCAGAGATCAAAGCCGGCGATAAGCTTGAAAAAGCGTAACATGAGATGGCGATAGAAGGAAAGGGACAAAAATAGAAAAATAGTAACTAGAAATAAAAAGAGATATAGAGACGCAGAAGGACCCCTCTCTCTCTCTCTCTATATATATATATATATATATATATATATATATATATATATGTATATATATATATATATATATATATATATATATATATATATATATATATATATATATGTCTTATCAGTTGTTATTAGTCTAATAATTCCAAGGAGTATATAAATCCAAAGAGAGCTCAATAAAAGAACAGAGCAAATATAATAATTAATACAGAATCCTTAAAAATCTATTTGGTTATAATTTATTTCGTGAACTTTTAAATCCATCTCTTCAGAACAGCGTTTTGTTAATAAATATAGTCAATTTATCCAGGAAAATGTAAAAAAAAAAGAGAGAAAAAAGGAAAAAGTTTTAATATTGAAAAAAGCAAGAAAGAAAAATAAAGATTTCAATATAACGTTTTAAAAAATTGCACGAAATAAATTATAACGAAATAGATTTTTAAGGATTCTGCATTCATTCTTAATTCATATATATATATATATATATATATATATATATATATATATATATATATATATATGGAGAAAGAGAGATAGAGGAGAGATTGAGACAGCCAGTTTCATAGATATACATACACTGACAAAGCTTGATAGATATGAAGAAATTATATATATATATATATATATATATATATATATATATATATATATATATATATATATATATATATATATCTGTGTGTGTGAATGTGTATATATTGGTAGGTATACGAGCGAGCAGTCGTATACAAATACATATAAATACTCCATACTGTAAGAAAAAACAGTGCTCAATATTAAGTCACCGATATATATATATATATTTATATATATATATATAAAGAAATATACATCTGACATTAATGTTATCTAGCATTACTTACACAACTCCGAGTTTCATGCCGAAGCAATTTTCAAATGCTAGAATCATTATATTTATTTTCATTTATAGTTTTGTTTGGCCCAAAGTATATATATCCTGTTCTACAGGAATTCATCGGACTACATTTTTGGGTACGACTACACAAGAAACGAAGGGTACTGGTGATTTTAGAATTTTGAAAAAACGTAACCGAATTCCCAGCACCTCTCGCTCGAGCACATGTGCAATCGTACCAACATAACAAATTTATTCCGATAATGTCTTGAAGGAGGAAACGCGTCACAAGTAAACATTTTCCACTTAGTTATGCAATTCCGCCAATACTGTTTTTGCTATATAAAAATATATATCGTTATCTCATATATATGCATATATGTGTGTGTTTGTGTGTGTACATCCAGAGGGTGAGAATAACGTGCAAAAATGTGAGAAAGAAAGGATTGGCGGTTTGAATAAATAAATAGATAAAAAAATATACGAACAGTACAAGTTAGTAAGGAAAAAGAAAAAAAAAATGGCAGAGAATGAATTCGAAAGGGAGACAACTATGCATAGATACGAGGGAAAGGAAAAGGAAAAGAAACATAAAATAAGAGGATTTTTGGTGAGTCACCGAGAAAATATGCTAGATCAGTTCGTGAATGAAGCCATATATATATATATATATATATATATATATATATATATATATATATATATATGCATACATATTTTTTTTCTTGCGTTCGAACAGGTGTTTCATTTCTGGACGCTGAGTGTGTAGAAACTGTTCAAATGTTCTGTGCTTCCGAGCACTTTTGGCGTTACTTTTAATGATTTTTATTTTTGTTTTTTTAACTGTGTGCCTGAGTTGTTTGTATGCTTAAGTTATACCAATCCGGCCACGGTTCCATTGACCTTTTTAAACACACACAGATTCCATCCGAAATATACTAGTAAAAAATACAAACCGAATAACCTCATTCACAGGCAAATAAGATTAAAAATAATGGAAGCCTTAATAATTAAATAGAAAATTGGAATATTCAACAATATTACGAACACGGCCACACTGTGTTGTGTTTGGAAAATAAAATACCCTTGTCTGTCTTGTCTTTAATGAAACATGCATAAACGAATGATTGCTGCCTAAATACACAGTATATATATATATATATATATATATATATATATATATATATATATATATATATATGTATGTATGAAGGGCTTGGTTAGAGAAATGTAAGTGGATGAAGCGTAGAGGAAATGAGAAGTTCAAAATAAAACAGAAAAAGAGGGAAAGACAGAGAACAGTGAAATACAAAACTGGAGAGAGCAGAGAGAGAGAGAGAGAGAGAGTACTGAAGAGAGAGAAGCCGAAAAAGAAGAGAGTGGGCACGAGAAAAGAGAGAAAGACGGAAATGTTGAGAGAAAATAAAAACAGATAAGGATTTTTGTCTGGAAGCTTTTATCTGGCTCTCTGATAAGAGAGTCACGTGTCCAGACATTTGGTAAACAGACAGATGGGGTGAGAATGTGCAACGGCCAGAGAAACAAAATTGAAAACATATGCATATATGTACTGTTGCTACACATGGAACCACTGCTAATAATTATATTAATAATAATAATAATAATAATAATAAGAAGAAGAAGAAGAAGAAGAAGAAGGAAAAGAAGGAGTAGGAGGAGAGGGGGAGGAGGGGAGGAGGAAAAAAAGAAAATGAGGAACAAAGAAAAAAGAAAAGAATTAGAGAAAAATAAAGAAAAATAACAAGAAGAAGAGGTAGAAGAAGAATAGAAAATATGAAGAAAAAGAAGAAAAATAGTAAGAAGAAGAAAAAGAAAAAAAGAAGGAGAAAAAAGAAGAAAAAGAAGAAAGTATGAAGAAGAATATAAATAATGGATTAACAATAACAACAACAAAAATACAAAGAAGAAAAAAGAAAAAGAAGAAAAATTAAGAAGACGAAGAAAAGGAAGAAGAAAAGAAGAAAAAAAAGACAAAATTAGAAAAAAAAAAAAAACGAAGAAAGAGGATCAATAATGAAGAAAATGAAGCTGAAAAAAGATTTTAACTTTCATGTTCTCAAATGTTAATTAATAAACATTTCCTCATAACAATAGGATGAACAGAGATTAAAATTTTGTTTGTGAAACTTCTATCAGGTTGGTGAAAAAAATAATGTCGTTTTTGACGTTAAAAACTACGCCAAAAAACGACATTATTTTTGCACCAACCTAATATCTATCTATCTATCTATCTATCTATCTATCTATCTATCTATCTATCTATCTTATTCTCTTCATTATCTATCTATCTATCTATCTATCTATCTATCTATCTATCTATCTATCTATCTATCTTATTCTCTTCATTATCTATCTATCTATCTATCTATCTATTCATTATCTATCTATCTATCTATCTATCTTATTCTCTTCATTATCTATCTATCTATCTATCTATCTATCTTATACTCTTCATTATCTATCTATCTATCTATCTATCTATTCATTATCTATCTATCTATCTATCTTATTCTCTTCATTATCTATCTATCTATCTATCTATCTTATTCTCTTCATTATTTATCTATCTATCTATCTTATTCTCTTCATTATCTATCTATCTATCTATCTATCTATTCATTATCTATCTATCTATCTATCTATCTATCTTATTCTCTTCATTATCTATCTATCTATCTATCTATCTATCTTATTCTCTTCATTATCTATCTATCTATCTATCTATCTATCTATCTATCTATCTTATTCTCTTCATTATCTATCTATCTATCTATCTATCTATCTATCTTATTCTCTTCATTATCTATCTATCTATCTATCTATCTATCTATCTATCTTATTCTCTTCATTATCTATCTATCTATCTTTCTATCTATCTTATTCTCTTCATTATCTATCTATCTATCTATCTATCTTATTCTCTTCATTATCTATCTATCTATCTATCTATTCATTATCTATCTATCTATCTTATTCTCTTCATTATCTATCTATCTATCTATCTATCTTATTCTCTTCATTATCTATCTATCTATCTATCTATCTATCTTATTCTCTTCATTATCTATCTATCTATCTATCTATCTATCTTATTCTCTTCATTATTTATCTATCTATCTATCTATCTATCTATCTATCTATCTATCTATTCATTATCTATCTATGTATCTATCTTATTCCCTTCATTATCTATCTATCTATCTATCTATCTATCTATCTGCCTACATGCATATACGAATCTATGCATGCGCGTTTATATGTGAGCTTGAATTTGCAGAAGGATATCACTGTATTTGTATAGATATTTTTTCTAGAATTTTTTATGCATCTGTATCAATTTTCAACACTGATACGAAAAAAACATCACTGAATTCAGCCATTCTTATTAATTTTTATCTTATAAATTATAATTTGTACCTTTTTGGAGGACATATTATCTGCCCATCTGTTTGTATTCAGTAAAACATTTTTTTTTTTTTTAAATAAAAGAAAGCAAAAAAAAAAAAAAAAAAAAAGAACGTTGTCTGTATTTATTTTCAGCGCGTATCTCTCTTCATCTAAAATGAAGAAAAAAAAAACAAAAAACAGAAATGACTTTTTTCGTGACCATCTGTTATTTTATTTTATGTAGGTAAGTACTGCAGATAATTTTTGCTCTCACTTTTTTCTACTTATATATTATACACTTATCTTCTGTGCAAACAAAAATGCACATAACACACACATATACACTGACTTTAACGACTATAATCATTTAAGTATATATGTATATGTGGGAAAAATGTATGGCACAGTTTAAAACGTTTTCGTGTTTCGTCATTTACGACTTCGGCGGAAGAAATGTGTTATGTTGGTGTTTCTACACATGCGCACGAAAAATAGATGCTGCGAATTTTTATATTTGGTTTTTGAACTAATAACAAAAGTGATGGAAACAAAAAAGAAAAACAATCTAAATGAAATCAGCTAGATTTTAAAAAATATTATCAGTTAAAAAAAAAAAAATCCCAGCATGCCTCGTTTTGGGCATGTTCAGTCACACCAAGCAAACAAATTTAGCCCGATGAAGTCTAAAACGTCGAAACGCTTCACACAAAAACTTTTTTCTTTTCATTTTGTTATACATGTTTTCCCAATATTTTACTTGATATATAAAAATATATACGTTATCTCACATGTAAAAGGTGTTCCAATAACTTGAACTGGTATTAAATGTGAATTAAGTTTAAGTGTTTAATGATTTTTTTCTTTTTCATTCAGAGTTAACTACTTAAGTCTATTTGGCAATTTCAACCATAGAAAGATTAACAATCAAACAACATATTAAAGTTATCGAAGCTTATTACGAAAATGGACGTTCAAACAGAAATGCAATGAGAAGTTCCCAGGTGGCATCATCTCTCGAAACAGCGAAGACAATTGGCCACCACGATCGTGAGACTTGACGCCTTTAGATTTCTTCCTTTGGGGTTATCTTAAAAGTAAGGTCTATGCCAACAAGCCAACAGCAATTCAGCAGCTGAAGGATAAGATAATAAGGCATATTGGTGAAATCGAGGAGCAACTATGCAGAGACGTCATCAAAAATTTTGACCATCAAGTGGAGATGTGCCGCCGAAGACTTGGCGGACATTTGGACGAGATTAATTTTCACACATAATTGCCATGAGTTAAATAACATGATCCAATAGAGAAATAAATAAATTTTCACACGTAACACTGATTCATCTACTGCTGACTTTGATCCGTCTTAATGAGACACCCTTTAAATGTATAAATATTTATAGATATACGAAGAATAATGCATCAATATGTGAACATATAACTAACATATCGTGAATAATATAATAATGCATCAATATATGAACATATAACTAAAATATTGTGAACATATAACTAACATATTGTGAATAATGCATATATATGTGAATGTTTGCAGCTATATAAAGGTAGGTATATGTAAGGGTTTGGTTATCCGTTATTTATGTTAGTATTTTCCCATTAACTTTAAATTAAAAGCAAATAGTCCTACTTTTTAAACCTTTAAAGAATACTATCGAATTTTTTTTTTAAGTAAGACACTTATTTAAGATTGCAATTTATGTTGGATTCAACAAAAAGAAAAGGAAAGAAAACATTAGGGTTGGCTATGGCGATAATCAGAAGCAGGAGGAAAAAAATACCAAATTCAGCAATTTCGTATCTCTTGGAAAGCCAGAATATCAAGTGACACCTTCTGGATTTATCCGACTGTAATCTCCACGGCCATGGTAGTCTCTGGATGTCTCTCTTAAAAATACATAGGCTTATAAAAACGCACATACAAACATGTGTACAACACACATGCATATATATATACATATATATATATATATGCTGAGAAAGAAAGACAGAGATTTAGAAAAAGTTAAAACACAGATAAAAAATTAAATGTATACATATTTAAAAACAAATATATATATAATGATGAAACCTATATATATATATATATATATATATATATATATATATATATATATATATATATATATATATATACAAAGAAATAATCACACATAGAATCAATCAGAATCAATCAGAAATATTAATGTGATTAATGGTGCAAAGACATTTAAAACATCACAAGAAATATTTAAATAAAATTCTCACTTAAAATTTTGAAAAAATTGGCGTTGCGTTTTTGCACGTTCCGAAAATTGTTCCTAACCGTCATTAATAGCAGACATTCAAAAAACATCTTTCGGTCGACAAACAAGTATTTCGTCTTCAAGTTTTTGATTTTATAAGGAAAAAAAACACATGCCTGATGATGAATAGAGGACTATTCGTAAGTACTAGCATTTTAACATCAAATAAACTGAAAACAACCGACATCTATGGTTTCGACGAGGATCACTTCACTATATGGATTAACAGTATTTTAATGCATATATTATGTTTCTAGTGACGGATGTCACCATTAATCGCATTAATATTTCTGATTGATTCTATGTGTGATTATTTCTTTGTATGTAAATTATATGCTGCCTAATGTTTTATGTTTATATATATATATATATATATATATATATATATATATATATTCTAGGTTAAATCCTAAGGATCCAGGAAAACCTACCTAGGTTTCATCTAAACGGATCTTCAGGGTAAACTGGCTAAAAAAGTAAATGGCGGAACTATTGAGCCCTATAAGTTTTTGTTGTCTTTATACTCGCTTGTTTTTTTTTTCTTTGGACTAAGGACGTAAGACATTTGACGATTTGTTTCGACTTGTTCTGATGTTTTTAGTTTTCATTTTTTTACTTCCATTTTTTCCTCGGGTACCAATTTTCCTCCTGGTGTCTACAAGTTGAGTCATCCGAGGTTTTTCAATCGAATACTACTGTTAATATATATATATATATATATATATATATATATATATATATATATATATATATATATATATAGGGTGCGATGGATAAATTCCCGTCTAAATTATGCAAAAAGAAAAATAACATTGACATCGCATTTTAGCAGATATATTTACTAAAATTACAGAGAAATATCTTGAAATACGAAAAAGTAAATTTATTCAATGAAATAGTTATTGACTTCAACCACGGCCTCCAGTCGACTTCGAAATTTCTTGCAATTTTTGTTTAAGTTGGTGAATGCTCTCATGAACCTTGCCTTCAGTTCATCTTTCATGTTGCGACGAGTTTTGCTGCTCTCTCGCTCACCTGTGTCCGACACATAATAATCGAAACGATTGCAGTCTGGTGGAGTAGAACCTCAGATGTAAGTGGTGATTTAGTCACAGAAATTGTCTAACAGCAATGACTGGCTTCTCCAGCTTGTGTGGCATGGTGCAGAGTTCTGTTGCAAGAGACAAAGTCTTCAAGAAGTCACCTTCTTGACCCAGGCCAGCACTACTTCCTCCAGGCTCTTGATGTAGGCCTCCGTGTTGAATCTAAGACACCTGCGGGAAGATGAATGAAAGCATAATGTCTCCATCCCAATTGATTACTCCAAACACCATGATGATGACTGGATATATTATTCAACTCTTTCCGGATTCTTTGCACTGACTTCAGATTGCCATCCAAAAGCTCCGAAATGTTCGTATTGGACCTTCCGTCGCAAATTCCAAGCATTACCGCATGGCCTTTCCAAATTTCTGGTAGAGTGAATTGTATCATGGAGTTCTATTTTAGGGTGCTCAACTGACACTACTATATTTTGTAGTCGACAAAAGCAAAAGCAAACAACGCTACTGCGCGAAAAAAAAAGTCACAACCTATATATATATATATATATATATATATATATATATATATATATAAATATATTGAGTAAGAAAGAGAGCGGAAGAGAGAGACATTTTGAAAAAATAAACACGGAGATAAAAACTTAAATGTTTATATATTCAAAAACAACTATATATATATATATATATATATATATATATATATATATATATATATATATATATATGTTGATGAATTTTGTATTGTAGGAGTTTATCAGTCAAGTTTCTTTTAAATGAAATATCTGCTGCAGTTTTAATTTAATCATTCATAAAAAAGTAAATTATTAAAGTTAATGATATAAAATGGCGAAATCATATATATATATATATACATATATATATATATGTGCGTAGACAAGTTCGTCTATTGCATTGTGTGATAAAGTGAAAACAGAGACAATGTATAAAAATCAGAGCATATATATATATATATATATATATATATATATATATATATATATATATATATGAAGGTGTGCTATATTTATGGGATAAAGTGCTCAGTATCTGAGATAGAGTGTATGTAAATATGAATATAAAAGTGAATACTGAAGTCAAAACTCAGTGGCGACAGGCTGTTTCATGCTAGACGCAATCGCCAGTCCGTTTCCAAACTTATGACAGAGCGAATTGTATCATGGTGTTCTTTTTCACGAATATATATATATATATATATATATATATATATATATATATATATATATATATATAAAGTTTTTGAATTTGTAGGCCTGATGAATTGGATCGTATTTACGATTCCAATGGAATAAATTATGACCATGGAATATTAGTGTTTAAGCCTTTTTATTATATCCTTACTCTGTCCTGGACATTGAGCTCTACCTGGATTCTATCCTCTTCGAATTATTTTTTATACACGCACATATATATATATATATATATATATATATATATATATATATATATATATATATATATATTTGTATGAATGTATGTATGTATGTATATTTATATGTTTTAGATATATGATTGCGTATGCATGTGTATATTAACCCACTAATTTTATCAATATATATATATGTATATATATATATATATATATATATATATATATATATATATATATATATATATATATATATATATATATAGTCGGGGAAATAAATATTCGTACACATGGAAAATTTATTTTATAAATGTAAAATCCTTAACTAATACAAATGTTGATACATTTTATGTGTAAAGATACATTTTATTAAAAATAGTAATAAACTTAATTAATTCTTATTCTAACAGAAATTAATGCATTTTTTTTTCATTTTAACTGATGAAAAAAGTATTCGTACAAAACAAAAAAGCATATTAATTTAATTTAATACTTTGTAGAATATCCTTTATTGAATTCAACAGCTATCCGTCTATTCTTGTACGTCTCAAATAATGATTTGCTTACATTGAGTGATATTTTGTCCCATTCTTCTTGTCATATTGTTTTAAAATTCTTAATATTTGATGGTGCTCTTTTCCCAATTTGAATTTTCAAATATCGCCATAAATTCTCGATTGCGTTCAAGTCTGGGTACTGACTTGGCCATTGCAAGATATCAGCATTACTTTCAGCTAACCATTTCCTTGTAGATCTAGCGGTATGCTTAGGATCATTATCAAGTTTGGAAAACCCAATCAGGAGGTAGCCGAAGTCTCTCAACAGAACGTATTAAATTGTCTTGCAGGATTTTCTGGTATCTTTCGGCATTCATCTTGCCATCTATTATTGATATTCTGCCAACACCTTTTGCAGAAAAACAGCCCCAGATCATGATTCTGTCACCACCAAACTTTACAGTTGGCAACGTGTTCTTTGGTAAGCAGGCTTCACCGTCCTTCCTCCACACATGATTTCGATAATTATGACCAAACAGCTCTATATTAGTTTCATTTGTACATAGTACGTTTTTCCAAAACGAATATTCTTTATCCTTATGCTCTCTAACGAATTTTAGCCTAACATCTCTGTGTCGTTTCAAGAGGAGTGGTGTCTACTTTAGGATGCTTGATTTCAGACAGTTTTTGTGTAGTTCATTAGTTATTGTACGCAGATGTTCCTGCAGCTCTTCTCGGGTAACCTGTGGATTTTGTTGGATCTGGCGTCCTAATATCCTTGCTGATCTTAGAGCACCTGTTCGTCTTTGGTTTTCGACGCTGTTACGATTTTAAACCTTGCAATGAACGAAGCAATTAGAGTAAAACGTAATATTCAGGTTGTTAGAAATCGTTCTGTAACTGTTCCAATCTTTCCAAAAAGACAAAATATGTTATTTTTGTGAAATAGTCAATTATTTACCATTAGGCATTATTAGAACCTTCTCGTAAGACTAGTAATTGCAGAATGCTCTGATAATGGCTAATAGCGCTAACTATAATTACTGATAACATTACTGAAGCATTCTAGAATATACTTTTTCATAATTAATTGATTATTTTATTCTCATAATTGATTTGTACGAAAACTTTTTTCACCAGTTAGAATTAAAAAAAATGCATTCATTTCTGTTAGAATAAGAATTAAGTTTATTATTATTTTTTAATAGTATGTGTTTTTATACGTAAAATGTGCCGAGATTTGTTTTATGTAAGGCTTTTACATTTATAAAAATACAATTTTTCAAGTATACGAATATTTATTTCTCCCCCCACTGTATACATCTTTTTCACGAATATATATATATATATATATATATATATATATATATATATTATTATTATTATTATTATTATTATTATTATTATTATTATTACTATTATTTTATTTTAGATATTAAAACAAGAACATGTTGAAAACGTTACATAATAGCTTTTGTTTTTCTCCTACGTTGGGTGGTAGCACCTGTCAGGGTCCCAGTAAATAGTTATCCCCACAAAGGGGTTAAAACACTATGAAAATATAAAATTAGGTATCGATACCAGCAATACTTTTTTGAAAAAAAAAATTACCAGTAATACTTTTTGGGAAAAAAATATTGCCAGTAATAAAATCCTTGTCGGTATTAAATAACCCATTGAGGTTGGTATGCCGTAAAACAAAACAAACCAAACATTTTTTTCAATAGTTTCGCCACTATTCGTATGATATATAAAGTTGTATATCACATTTTCTATAAATACACGTCGCGGCAAAAATAATGGATTTTCTTTTATTGATCTTTTACTGAACAAATAGTAATTACAGCATTTTAGTTTTTTTTTTTTTTTGTGTGTTTTACGGTATATCAAACTTATTGGGTTATTTAATGCCGACGACTTTTTTTCCAGGTAATATTTTGTTTTTTCAAAAATCTATTTCTGGTAAAAAATTTTTCTTCAAAAATGTATAGCTGGTAATATTATTTTAAAACATGTGATACTGGAAATAGTTTTTTTTTCTTCAAAAATGTATTTCTGGTAAGAACTCTTTTACAAAGTGATGTACTGAATATATTTACACCTGGTTCCCCCTCACAGTAATATGATTGGCTGGTGTTAGCCATAAATACAGACTGATGACGAGGTACAGGAGGACGCCTATTGACTTCGCCTATTGACGACGCCTTCGTCTATTGCCTACGCCTATTGCCTACCACTACGACGAGGACCAGTCCATTATGGTTACCTGTTAGATTGTCCTACTCGGCTAGAGTAGTCCAAAACCACTTTGCTACTTCGAACAAATATATCCCTTTCCGGGACATATCACATTATCTCTGGTATTAAAACACATTTTAACGCTTTTCTAATGCTTTTTACTTCAGTTTCGGGGTTAATAGTTGCAACCCTAACAGATGCTACCACCCCGAATCAGGGTGGACCTGGGAACACCAGCAATTAAGAGGCATTTCCACGCTCCTCAAAACCTCCTGATCAGCGGCCTTGTTGTTGGATGTAGTTTATCGTCTTACCCAGGACGTGGATGTAGTTTATTGTCATACACAGGACGATACAGAATTTTAAGTAAAATTATACGTATTAACACATAACACCATGATTTGTTATGGTAATTTCCTAAGGGTAGTTTAGATGTGGCACAAGGCCAAAAGCACGGGGTAATTAGTGAGGATGGAACTCACTAGTCAGTCGTAAATGATCTAGTAAAATAAACTTGTTAAACATTGCATCATGTCTAAGTGTCCAGCCTGATCTGGTATGATAAACAAACTATTTGGCATGTTCAATATATTCCCGTACATGTTCAATGCAACGCTGAAACCTATCAGCAATGCTTTTACAAACCATTTGACACATTTCTACATTAATTTCAGAGAATGCATCCTAAATTGCTTGTTTTAATTCAGGGGTTATTTTCTGTTTGAGCCGACAAGTGCGTAAACAAAATCTTTCAGCACATCACACAAGAAAATGTTTAGGTCAAGTAACCGTGATGACCACTCACTTGTTCCCCGTCGTCGCGTTAAACATTGCTGGAGTGGCGCGTTACCCTCTTGAAAGGAAATATCATTCTGATTTCCAACATTCGGCCAGAATTCAGTTTGCATCCTAGAAATGGCTATACTTTTGATGCACAATATATATATATATATATATATATATATATATTTATATATATATATATACAGTGTTACCCGGATATAAGAGAGTTGTCGGGACCGGAGAAGAAGTCTCTTATATCCGGATTTCTCTTAAATCCGGGTTTGGTCTATTTTGTTTAGGTAAGTATGGCTCTAATTTGTAAGTATGGCTCTTATATCCGGGTTTCTCTTATATTCGGGTCTCTTATATCCGTGTTACACTGTGTGTGTGTGTATATATATATATATATATATATATATATGATTTCGCCATTTTATATCATTAACTTTACTAATTTACTTTTTTGCATGAATGATTCGTTGTCATGTAAATTGAACTGCACCAGATATTTTATTAAAAGAACTGATCGAACGTTCAAATTTTCAGGATAACAACTTAGACATTACGTAACTGATAAACTCCTATAACAAAAAAATTCTTAAATTGGCATATTAGTAAAAAATGCTCTCAGTTAAATTTTCAAAAATTCAAACTTCGCGTTACGACTACACGCTTCACAAGTTTTTATCTGTTATCAAAAACACATTTCAAAAAAAAATTCGATTCGCATTATATTTTTTCGTCTCGGATGCCACCTGAATTTTACCAAAAAGAAAATAGTTTCCATGCCTGATGATGACCGGAGGACCCGTCGAAAGTACTTGCATATTTAAGGAAGACCAAATACAGTTTATAATTATTAGGTTGGTGCAAAAAATAATGACGTAATAATGTAGTTTTTTGACGTATTTTTTAACGTCAAAAAATGACATTATTACGTCATTATTTTTGCACCAACCTAATAAAAGCAAAAAAAAAAAAAACAAAGATTACAACATTCATCAAATGGTTAGTGGGTTAATGCATTTTTAAAATTTAGTTTGGGGAGGGATTTCGGGTTTCCGCTATTCTATATCATTGACTTTACTAATTGAATTTTTGTATGAATGATTCATTGTAATGCATATATATAAGTCATCCACAGACAGAATATTTTGTTGTAACATAGCTCATTAGTGTGTCTAGACATCCGATTGCTTCAAGTCTGGGTCAAAACTCGATCGATTTGACATCGGTCAGAGTGTCTTACTCTTAGTCTATCGGTGCAATTTTTAACGTATTGTATATGTGATAAATAAACACCATACCTGCCGACATAACGCAGAGTTTCTACGAAGAGCGAAGAATTAAAAGGCCTTTAAAAATTCCCTTTTCTACACAGTGCTCAATCGGTGAACAAGAGCATAAATAGTCAATATTTAGTAATATATATATATATATATATATATATATATATATATATATATATATATATATATATATATGATCATTATCCTATGACCACAAGTGGTTCTATTTAAAATTAAGTGGAGTAAGGAAGAAACTGTTCCTCTTTAGCATAACCACACTAATCTCATAAAAAGTACTGCGTACAAACATTACCAGCTAATGTTCCTATGATATTCAGACACGGAAGGGGAAGTCTGAGAGCCGAGTTCGAATTCCAGTCAAAATTATTACATTCTGGAAAGTATGAAACTATCCCATCTCCCCACTTGCCATGGATTAAATAGTAGGACTTTTATTTGGAAAAATCATTGCAAGATCTAAAAAGAGTTCATCCGATATTCACTTGCAAATATGATTAGAATCCAAAGTGTTTTGGCTTTAGTTAACCCACAAAGTGTTGATAAACCGTAAAAACAAAGTCTTAGGTTGGTGCAAAAATAATGTCGTTTTCTCACATAGTAACATATGTGAGAAAACGACATTATTTTTGCACAAACCTAATAATTGATCAATAACCTTCTACATTTATTTATTGCGCGCCATTGAAATTTCCCTAAAATTTCACTACCATCCGCTAATATATGGTTAGATATACATGTCTGTCTGTCTATCTATCTATCTATCTATCTATCTATCTATATATATATATATATATTATATATATATATATATATATATATATTATATATATATATATATATATATAGATAGATAGATAGATATTTCTATCTATTTTTCTTTCTTTTTATCTCAGTCACTTCATACCTATTTGTGCATGCGTCTGTGCTAGTACCTTTGAATGTGTGTTTATGTTAGCATGTTGGCATGTGTGTGTGTGTGTTTGTGTCTGTGTGTGTTTGTATGTGGGTGAAACTGTAAGCGTCTAGATACATATATATGTATGTTTCTTTTGTTTTTTTTTAATGTTGAATATCTCAAGATGTTAACGCCTCTACTTAGAACAGTTCTAAGTCGCCGAAAGGCAGAATATTGTTATTCTCTGTCTAAATTGGCTGGCGGTGATCCGAATTGTAAAAGTTAGAAAACTTAAAAGATGGAAAAATAACAGGATAACAACAGAAAATAAAGGCGGGAAGAAAAGAAACGTATTTTTGCTCTCTGACAAGAGAAGCCGATTTGCCAGAAAAATTGAACTTGTCGATAAGATTGAAGAATTGACATTATTCTTCATACCTTGTCTTTCTCTTTTTTCTTATTTCATTCTTTCGTTCCGTGTCTGTTAGTCTGTTCGTATCTATCTATCTATCTATCTATCTATCTATCTATCTATCTATCTATCTATCTATCTATTAGGTTGGTGCGAAAATATTGTCGTTTTTTGAAGTTAAAAATACGTCAAAAACGACATTATTACGTCATTATTTTTGCACCAACCTAATATCTATCTATCTATCTATCTATCTATCTATCTATCTATCTATCTATCTATCTATGTTCTTATCTATCTATCTCAGTCTGTTTATATCTATCTATCTATCTATCTATCTATCTATCTATCTATCTATGTTCTTATCTATCTACCTCAGTCTGTTTATATCTATCTATCTATCTATCTATCTATCTATCTACCTCAGTCTGTTTCTATCTATCTATCTATCTATCTATGTTCTTATCTATCTACCTAAGTCTGTTTATATCTATCTATCTATCTATCTATCTATCTATCTATCTATCTATCTATCTACCTCAGTCTGTTTCTATCTATCTATCTATCTATCTATCTACCTCAGTCTGTTTCTATCTATCTATCTATCTATCTACCTCAGTCTGTTTCTATCTATCTATCTATCTATCTATCTACCTCAGTCTGTTTCTATCTATCTATCTATCTATCTATCTATCTATCTATTTGTCGGTCTTTGAATGTCTCTCTGCCTGTCTTTCTTTATAAGCCTGTTCTTATCTGTCTTTCTCCCTCTCGCTTTCCCTGTTTCTCACTCCCTCTCTCTTGATCTAACTATGTGGCTAAGTAACTGTCGTTTAGGTATTGCTACAAAAAATCACTGCCTTTCAATATTTTTATTGTTTTTGCTTTCAAAGTGTCAAATGGTAATGATCTAGGTAAAG